>JAKSZP010009456.1:0-123001 GCA_022478985.1 Massospora cicadina | reverse complement strand
GATACCATTAAACGTTCTAAGATGGCTGAAGAAGTTTTTGATAGGAGAAATAAAAATATCTGGTACAATTGAGGGTGCTAGTGCCCTCAATGAGTCCTAAGGGCTACATTGTTAATTATTTTAAAAAAGTATGGTTCAAATTGTGGGAAAAAAGGCTATCGTAAGCTAAAATTATATTATTAAACATGATTCTTATCTGTTATTATGCATTAACAATGCGCTAGACTACTTAGTTGGCACGCAATACTTTAGCCATTTTTTCTAATTTTTGGGCTAATGGCAGATTGAGCTTTTAAAAAAGCAACTATAATATATGTGCCATTCTTAATGCTCAAGGCCCATACTAGTCCACTTAAATGCTGCAAGTGTAATATAATGTCATGTGACCTTTCACTGGTCCATAATAAAAAACTGGGTGATTAAATTTCTCATGTGTTCATTTATTCAGATGATATAAATTGGGTTCCCCAAATGTTTTGGGTGTTTTCATCACCTAGAGGAAGTTTCTCGCCGTCTTGCCAAAGCTGACTTTAAAATCAATCTGTGCAAATGCAACTTCTTCAACAAACAATTTGAATACCTAGGGGCTGTCATTAATAATCATGGTTTACAGCCCCATCCAACATAGATAGGCAAATAAAAAGATGACGAGGCTTAGTAGCAAGCAAGACATTCAGGTACTTCTTGTAATAATTTGGCTACTGCGCCATTTTTTTATAATTTAGTTATAATTTGGTGAGTTTTTGATCAATTGTTAAAAATATAGACCATATTGAGTGAGCAATAAATTACTAGCTTGGCTTTTATAGGTTAAGCTTTGACTCACTAAAGCACTATTACTCATGTACCCTAACTCTAAATCAACTGTTTATAATGTTGGGCGCGTCCCTCCCTTTTGTTAGGCAGTAACTTCACAAATTAACTATACAGGAGTCAAGAACATAGTTTCAGAAATCTGAGACTTTGCTCTCCAGGGATTAATAATCAGAAGCAGAGTAGTTCATCTCATTCACCAAGAATGATCATTTTTGATTGATCTACTTTATCTCCAACATCAATCATAATGATTTAATCTCAAAACAAAAGAAACAGTGTATTAGATAAGATCAAAATCTAAGTGCTGATGTTTGAAGCCAGCACCTGACCCAAGGGATTATTATTAAAGAGAAACTTAATCTATAATACTGATCTTGAAGTTACTTGTTTCCAGAGTTTTGTAAAATGAGCAGATTAGTACATTTAAAAGAAGCATGTTGCGTGCTCTATTACATATGAAACATCCAACTCACTGGTGATAAGAGGTATTCTTTAACAAAAAGTTCACGTCTCATTAATAAATATCTTGTATATCCTTACAAGATGCTCTTCACGATTATATATATATTGAATACTGTCAATAATATATAATTTGTAGCTATTTTATTATATATTCTTAATTACATCTAAGAAATTTGTCCAAGTAAACTTAGTAGGGCAGCTTATGTCTCCTCTTTTTTGCAGGCGCAAGTTTCTAAGCTTAAAAATCTGTCAAATTGTAGGAAAACTGGATTTCTAAAGCAAATAACCAAACTAACTAGAATACTAAACCCAGTGACTTACCTTAGCTAAACATTGGGCGTTCACAAGCTGAATTACACAGTAATTGAAAGAGGACTGGCTATTATCTAATAATGTAAGAAATTCTGGTATATCTCCATTGGGTGCATTTCACAGTATTGACTGACCATACTTCCCTTTTCTGAGTACAAAATCAAAGGGCTAGAAGGTTAGATGGACATTAGGGCTTAAGAATAAAAGCTTATGTTTCTGAGATCCAGTATCCCCAGCATAAAATGCCAAAACGCTGACTGTCTATCTTGGCTGCCTACTCTGGCCTTTGCAGCTAATCTGGAAATTACTATTTATAAAAAGCTACTAATTGTACAAGTTAAAATCAGTGAATTTTAAACTAGCTATAGAGAGTGAGAGAAGATACTACTCTTAAATTGGGATACTTTATAAGATAATTAAAGAGCAACAATTTTAAATCCCAAGGCTAACAGAAAAAAGGATATGAATATTGTGCCCATAGAGTGATAGGGCATGGGTGCTTTAAAAAGATGCTTGATCTAATAAAACAACAGTTTTATTGAGAATCATTTCCTTCTAATATCAATAAAACTTTATTGCTGTAGAGATGTCAAGTTGAAGCACCCTACCAAATGTTCACCTCTTATCTATTAGTTAATTAAAATTTTCTTGTCACACCATCTCTATTGACTTTATAAAGCCCTTTGAACAACAAGTTTAGAAAGCTTAAGTATGTTATCATGGCCATCAATTACATCCTAAGAGGTAGTAGTCTAAAGCATTTAAGAGTTTAGGAGCTAAGACAACGGCTAATTTTATGATAGTATATGTAGTATATGTTGGGATAGTTGCCCACATTTCTAATAACTAATATCAGGTTTATTTTACGTCTCATAAATCCCTTAAGATAAATTTTATTGATGAGTAACTGCGGAGTTATTGTCACCAACCTAACATTTAAAGATTATTGGCACTGTGTAATGATAAATGGTACCCTTGTCAGTATCCTGAATAAGATAGTTTCAAGTAAGCCATACAGTTGGACCTGTTCCTGCTAACCCCTGTGTCATGTAAAATAAAAATATACTGGAGAATAATTCCTCGCCCTCTGGAAGGAACTAAGCCAGCTTAGATCCACCTCAAGGTTTACATATGCATTATAAAAGCGTGTATAAGAGGAGATGAACCACCTTTTATAGAAGATGATGATCTAAGAAATTCGCCAGCTAGTCAGGATGATGCTACCTAAAATAATTTGATACCTTCTGGACAAGCGGTTTAAAGTATTAAGTTGATGATGACGCCTATGAGGGGAGGAAACCCAGTGGAAGGATATGGACCCACTACCACTGCCTCCCCAAGTCAAATCCTGGGAGATGAACTTTGGGCAGGGGATGATTATGAATGGGTTGGAGTTGCAAACCAATTCCCTGAAACAAGATAGCATATAGCAAAGGCAGCCCATGGTGTTCCGCCTTATCATACACCACACATGAAAGTTTCCAGATTTTATCCTCCTTTCCCATTTTCTTCTATTCCCCTTAATTGGCGCGGTATTGTCCACAGGTCAGCCTGCCTTGAATAAAAATAAAAAAAATCTAATTTATTTAAGAAATGCAATGTCTATGACTATGAAATTTAACCCTATTTTATATCTTTGGGGGTGAAATTCATTTAAAATTGATCTAATGCAGAGTAGTTTTATTAAAAAAGGGACAATGATGAATAAATGGCTATTCAACCATTAAAATTAAAATGATACCTTGGAAGAAATTGACTTTTTGGTTGAACGCTACCCAAAAAGTCAATATAATATATCAAAAATCCCTTAAAGCCCTATATCATGGCGCATCAGAGAAGTGTCATTATAAAAATCCCAACCTAATCAGCATATTACTATGTAAGAGATGAGAAATAAAGGAAGCAGCATTGAATACCCAAACCTAGAAGCACGTTTGAGTAAGGGTTTTATATACATTCTGGTTCAGGGACCTCAACGTAAGACAAAGCTTGCACTTCAAGAATTAAGCCGATTATATGCCGTCACCTAGGCAGAGGTCAAGAAAAGACTAACCTAGGGTTTATGAAACCCCTACATATAATCATTCCCCATTCCCGTTTATTTATAATTTGCATTTACTTTATTCTTGAATTTATACAAGAAGTATAAAAATGCTTTTATTGTATTCTAATGAAAAAGTTTAATCCATAGAATCCTAACTTTATCCTTTGTTATCCACTTATTTTTTGTTTAAGTGAAAGGATTTAATTTGACCATTTTTTGGGTTTTAAAGATGAAGGCACTCATGAAAAGGATACCTTGGTTGCTTTTAATGCAAGGAAGAGGTTGGTCCAGGTTTCTGTGAGTCTTGTGACAGAGACCAAAATTTTGATAATTTATCTAAGAGTTAAGTAAGAATAACATTAACAGTGCAATTAACAGCTCCACCCAGAAATTGATGCTACATTAGGTATAATTAGAATAAAGACTTATTCAGCGAGGATAATCATGTACTTCCAAAAGGTAGTCAAGTGTCTATTATGTGTGCAAAAGAACCCCTACTTGGTAAGTCAGCCACCCAATTTAAGACAGCAAGGACCAACGAGCTGACTATCACTTTGCTGCCACAGTTTGTGAGCCTGGTAACTTAGATCACTTATGAAGTTCATAAAATCTCTGTTTTTGCAACCATTGATAATAAGTCCCTAGTGAATTACAATTTGTTTAAACTTTTAAGAAATAAAAGGACTATTCTACTTTTACATATCACATGAGGTATTTAAATGCGGGTCCCAGATATACAAAGATTATCTAAGCCAATTCAGCGCTCCCAATTAGATTTAATAAATTATCTTTGGACACCTTAGAAGTAACCTTGACAGCAAAAGCTATGAACTATTGCTGAAGAATCAATACACCAATTTAATGATAACATCAAACATATGCTGAAAAATTCCAAGCTTATTTATGCTCATGTACCCTAGTATTCAAAACAACAAAGAATTCTGAAGATCTCAAAAAGTCTTAAACTTGAATACTAGAGATGAATTATAAGATCAATTAAATTAAGTATCTAGTCCAGGGTTTCCGCATGCAATTAACTCACATAAGTTGATGGTATGGAAGAAAAACTCTTGTCTCCTAGGAACCAATAGTAATTGCACAAAGGTCTTGTCTTAATCAAATCTGTGTGCATGCAAACGTTCCACCTGGAATCCTACTTTAGATATAAGGTGTCAATAGCCAATTGCAGAAGGAAAGCTTAAATTTTTTTAATAATTTCTTAATCCTGCATATGATGTCTTTGTATCAGCACTAAAGCCAAATTGATAAGCAAGACATGTATGGTGGACCTAATAATCTAATATCTTATGAACGGTTATATCTGTTAACAAGAATGTCAATATCCAAGGGGTCTAATAGTCTCCATTATTAGGTTTAGAGGCGCCTCCTTGATTGGATCTGGTTGAGACTTAAGTTGGAAAAGACTTAAAACTTGAGCAAAGGATTAGGGTCGCCTATCTTCTTGAGGAATAACCTTATCTATTCTCCACATCAACATAATTTTTGGCAAAATGAAGAGATTTGTACATAATGTAGAAATGGGAGGTGCTCTATCACACAAGTGTGGACTTATTGGATGAGGAAACTAGAAGAAGAATAGTCACCATGGAACACATGCAGTTGTAATTAGGATGCTGGTACCATCATAAAACCTGTTGGCATAACCCTATATATTTGTAAAAAAATGAATGTCATTAAATGCTCATGGACAACCGCAATATTAATTTGTTGATCAAAAAAGACAGTTACTTAAATCTCTGGATTAATGACTCGCATTACCTCCTTACTATAAGGCTGTATTTATTAGTAATGTATCTAGTCAGAGGTTTTTGCAGATAAAGCTACCAACTGAAAACCAAGCTGACTGTGCAACCTTTGTCTTTAAAATATTATTTAAATCAACACAAATGCCACAAGGACTATGCGGTGCCCCATCCATCTTTCAGCAAGCATTGAATTGAACTAGAAGAAATGAAATTATTGTGTGTATTTAGTCTACCTCAATGACAATCAACTTCAAGCTATTTTAGAAAAATCAAGTCAATTTTCCACCACCGCCCCAATGCACTAATCTCCAAATTATGTCTTTGGATCCACCACCAGATAGAATTTACTGCCCAGCAGGCAAACACATGCAGACTGGCTTGTCCAGTCTGGCAAATAAATCTGGTCGCTATGTCCCCCTAAAGGACATAGCATTCCACCTCGCATGAGCCCACCCAACCCATCTCCACCCACTAGCCTTACCTGATCCAATATTTGCTTTTGCCTCTGTATCAAGTGCAAACATCTCTTCCCATATGCTAACAAAGTAATAATTGAGCTGGCAACATCCACTTTTTCGTCAGCAGGTTTTTTGACTTCCACTCCATACAAGGGCTATTTCAATATTGGATTACCTACTGAAGAGGATGTAACCGCTGCAGCAGATACACAATTAATTTATAAAATTACCCCAATTACCACCATCTGAACACGCCTCTCAGATGATACCACACTTTTGGTAACCTTTGCAAACCTCCCCTCACACCTTCCCCCTCAAACACTTTATGGGAGTTGTTATTGGGGTTGTCCAATTATGGTGAAAACCATAATCCAATTCGTTGTCCCAAGTGGTGCTGAACGCCAAGTGGCACCTTGGCAATGGCCACTATTACCACCCACCAGCTGAACATGGCTAGCACATTCCACCGCATGCCTATATCCATTCTGCACCTGAACATTTCTTTTGGGCCTTCATCAACATTGATCGTACACTTTGCCCCCTCTACTATGAATTGGACCACATCAAAAAGGTATGTCAATATAATTCACACCCCAAAAACATGGACAACACCACCCATGAGGCCAAACCAACAACATTCAAGTGGGAAATTTTGGCTGCCCCCTATTACCACAGGTCATTCACTCAAATCTGAAGCAAAATCTAGCTCCTCAAACCCAAGTTGGCCAATGCACACCTATGCTAACCAATCAGGTGCAGAATCGGACCACTGTTCAATCCAGAAAATCACTCACTCCAAAGCCCACCAAATAAAATCACCTTCCCACATATCTTCCTGAATCAATCAAAAACTCTAGAAACTATTGGAGGAAGTAACCAAATTGGGTGAAATTGTCCCACCACACAGCTATCCAATTAATTTAATATATTATTTGAATTCAAACTTTGATACCCCAGCTTCAACCAACTAATATGGTCGGAAAACCCAAATCTTTTTTTAATGTGACCACCATCTTGCCGCAGCTGCAGCGGCCAATCTCAATAATCCTCATACTTGCATACTGTGTGCAAAATTGGTTGCAGAATTTAAAAATGGGCTGTACACCCCCTTATTCCCCTCTTATTTTCCTCCTACTGCAAAAGAGGAAAGCCAACGCCTCCACAAAACTGCCACCACCACTGTCAAGCATGTCACTGAACTGGAAGATCTTTTCCCATCTACATGCACCACAAGGGCAAAAACTGCGAAATTAGAACAACTTCTTGACGCCCACATTTAGGTGTACACCACGTTGCTGAACTCAAAGAGGCTTTAATCCAGGCCCAAATAGTCGATCTCAACAACTATCTAATCCACCTTTACCCTCATCCTGCAGATGCTCCAACCTCCTTACTCTCAGCATTGATCTGCCTCTACAATGATGAGCCTGATTAGACTTCCCGATCTCCCCTCCTCCTCCACCATGATGGGATAAGCTGCTCGCTGCTATGCCACCTGGCAGGTAATTTTCTAATTTATTTTGTGTCTCACTGCCCAAAAAGGGCAGTCAATTCATGTTTATTTTTTAGTCAGTTTAATTTGAAGTTTTAGTTTTGGCATTGTCAGTCCCCTGGTAAGCTTGCCTCAGCTATATAAAATAGTCTATCTCAATAACATCATGTTATAATTAAAACTTTCTATGGCATTTAGAATAAATTTGGAAAGCCTTAAACCACTTAAACAAAAATCCCATAAGCTCAAGCCTTCTAAGTATTCATTCTTCAAGCCCAAACTGGGATTATTTAGGCATAAGGTCACTAAACAAGGGATGTACCAACATCAAATAAGATTGTGATAAAAGAGTGTAACCCAATGTCTTATGGACATTTGATTGTTTCCAGGATGGTGCAGTGCTACATAAAGTACATTCCAAGCTTTTCTGACCTCTTAAAACCACTAGCCTATATAATTTAGAAAACGTTCTATAATGGTATCCCAATTTTAATAAAAAATTTGACTTTCTTAGAACTGCCTTGATTACCCATCCTTTTCTTGTACTACAAAGTTTGACCAGCCTTTCTTTTTATTTACTTACGCCTGCAATGCGGCTGTGAGGCCATTATAGCCCAGATAGATAACCAACAAGTAGAAATCTCATAGCCTATTATTAAACCATATATAAGGACTGGCAGAACTCCATAGTCACCAAACAAGAGTACTTGGCTGTTCTTCTAGCAATTAAGAATTTCTTAGCTTATTAATATGGACATACTTTATCACCGTCACCTATTATGTATCTTTTAATGGCTCATATAGATGAAGTATACTAATGTAAGGCTGCTAGATGAGTGGTATGGCTAAATAATTATGACTTCATTGAATTTTTAGCGCTGGTACTACCAACCAGAATGCAGAAGCATTAATGCAGATGCTGACTTTTGCCGTGAAGATACTGAAGACGACCATCTAATTGTTCTGAATAACCATCATTACAGATAGGAGTTGAAAAAATGGAGACTAAGACTGACCAGCAAGCCACAGTAAAAGATAAAAAATCACGATGTGATGTTCTACAATATAGGTGATGAGAAGTTTTTTGTATTATGTGTATCCATCCTTTATAACCAAAAATTAATGTCAAAGGAAAATCCATAATTGGATATGGTGTTATAAAAACCATTATTCACTTAAAAAGTGATTTTAATTGGACCAAATTCTAGAGACTATTAATGAGATACCTTAAAGTATTATTAACCTTCAAGACGCAGGATACATGAATCCCCGCTTTCAGAAACTTTATGTGGCTCCTTCATGGCCATTTAGCGTATTCATTACTGTAAAATTGGGCCTTTATCACGAGTCTTCACGGCCATCAATATATTCTCCTTGCATCTGACCACCTGACCAGATGGGCCATGGCTATTTATAATCCTGCAACAACCGTGAAGGATATAATTTTGTCTCTTTTCCACTCCATTTTAAACAACATGGATGCTCAAGAGCTCAACTTTCTAATAACAGGGTAAAATTTGTGTCAAGGTGGTGCAAGATGTAAAGTATTGTTCAGTATTATCAAATAATCAATGAATACAAAGCCTCAACTAATTGTGTTTTAATGAGTAAATGGTACCCTCAATTTTATTCTTTTCAGGATGGCAGCTAACGATTTCAAGTGATGATGTCACTATATGCTCTCTGCCTTGTGTCCTATCATATGAGCTATCAGTGATAATAAGGATTTATCTATTATATGCTCACAATGTTTTATTTATTCACGGAAAGCTGACTAGGGAACGCACATTAAAAAAACTAAAACTAACCAAAACTAAAAGTAACTACTTGGTTCAAATAAAACGCCCTAATGAGTGGATTGAATGAAATGAATTGAAAAACAACCAATCAGGTGGGAAGCGGAAACTGCTTATCCCTTTATGGCAGAAGGAGAGGGGGGGGTCAGGGGTCTTGTCTTTGGCAGCCTCTTCAGCAGCAGCTTCTTCCTCCCATATTAGAGTGCATGTCACAGCTGACAGTAATGTCATTGGTGCATCTGCAGCATGGGGTTCAATATCACTGATAATTGAAATTTCATGGAAATTGCCAGCTAGATAAATGGCAATGAGATATTTGGTTAAAGCTTTTTCAGCTTTATGCGGGTGTTTGGGAGTTTAATGAACGTGGCAATGTTGGATTTAATTTTATTGCAAGGAAGGCCAAACATAGGATGGACACTTCCGAATTTGACCCAAAAGAAACAAAACTTAGTAACAGGGAAGACACCCCAGAGAAGCGATGCTATCTCTTGTTACCAGCGGGAACGCCACAATGGGGAGGGGGAGGGAACGTGTGAAGGGGCCATAGCCACAATTGAACACGTGTGGAGGAAAGTGTCTGATTTGATAAACTAAACTGGGAACCAGGAGGAGACCAGCTGTTGGCGACGCGGTGGGAGGTATCCAAATATCCACGCCTGAAAGTGGTCCACCAAATGAGACCAGAATCTGTGTACAGCTTCTGGGAGGGTGGGGGTGGAGCCTGCGATGGCATCCAAGACAATCGTGTGGATGGTCCACATGGCGATTGCAACCACCAGAGCATTGAGGGAGGGTGGAAGGGGGGAGGCCATTGACAAAGAAAAAATATCTCTTGACAGACTGAAGGGATGTGTTTGATCCTGGCAAGCAGACGTTGAACTTCGCCCATATCACTTTAGAGGTAGGACACTTCTCCAGGCGGTGGAACAGCGTTCCATACTGGCCACACATGACGCAGAATGAGTGTAAAGCGTTAGAGCACTCAGCCATATGGTACACCTGCCTCAGGCAGCGCCACACATGGGAACGGATTTGAGGCTGCAACAGAGGATGGTGAGCGTATTTTTAGATAGTCTTTTGGGTCTCAATGGAGTAAGGGATGTCCATCATGTCCAGGTAGTCCACCCTGGATAGGACATGGGGACGTGTGGGGATCACGCCATCTTGGATGTGTAGCCCCTGTACCTCTTGTGTGAACTGAGGAGATGGGGCGGCCTCTCTGGGCTGTGTGTCCGCTAATACAAATTCTCCACTCAGCACTCAGCATGGAGAGGAGGATTCGTTTGTAGTGGGTTTTAGTTCCGTGAGGACCTGTGGCTAATGAGTGTGAAGCCAGGTATATCATCAAGGAGTGAGGGTTCGATGGATTGTTAAGGCCCAAGTCGCGGGAGAAGTTGGAGTGGGCTGCGCGGGACCAGTGTTTGGAGGGGAGTGTAGGGGCAGTGACAGCCGCAATCCAGGTGCCCAGGATCTTGGCAGCATGGGCTTTGAAGTCAAGCAGGCCCATGCCACCATGATGATGAGGGCCAAACGTGACCTCTAGCTGTACTGGTGGAGGGCGGCCTGACCAAAGCCATCCTTGCAGAAGGGCATACAAGGATTTGAAAAGGCCTGGGGAGAAGGGGATGGCGTGGGCTCCAAACCAGACTTTGGAGAGGAGCATAGAGTTGGCTAAAATTTCCCTGCCAGTAAAGGAAGTAGGGTGGGCTCTGAGGGAGGCGATGCGCTTCGTCACATCGTCTAGAATACAACTTTCCATTACTGCTGATGCGTACCCGCTGCCTCCACCCACACACCCAGATGGCGGACAGGCCCTATGGTAGGGCGTGGCACGAAGGGGAGCACTAGTGGGGCGGTTTGGGGTGAGCAGGGAGGGCGAGCACATGTGTGAGCAGATGGGCCGGGCTGGGCACTGGTCGCTGGGGCCCAGCAGGTTTGATACCAACCAAGGAGGATGATTTCAGTTTTGGAAGCGTTCAGTGCAGCATTACTTACCCGGGAATATTCCTGGATGAGAGCTTCAAGTGCGGGTGCATCTTTATTATTAGACACCCTAACCACACAGTCATCTGCAAACGCCATCATCTTGACTGGGGCTTGGCATGGTACATGGACCCCAGTGAGTTGTGCATTCACGTTTTAAGTAGTGGTCAAGGCTGAAGTTGTATAAGAGTGGGCTAAGGGGGTACCCTTGTCGCAAGCCCCTTTGAGTGTGGACTACTTCTGTTAGGAAGCCAGGGCCACGTACTGCCATTGTTGCAGATTCCGTGAGAAGCATCACCCAGTTGATGAAGCGAGGAGGTAAGCGGAATTGATGGAGGCAGGCCCTGAGGTATTCCCAGTTTACTCTATCATAGGCCTTCTGTTGGTCCAAGGATACAAGTTCCCCAGAGGCTGTGGACTGGCATGCATTAGCCACAGAGTGCACGTTGTCCCAAATTGACCTTCTGGGTATGAAACCGAATTGTTCTGGGAGATGGTGGCAGATGCTACAATCCCTAAACAGTTAGCCATGATTTTAGTTAAAATTTTTGTATCCGTGTTAGTTAAAGAAATGGATAGCCAGTTGGCTAAGTCTAGCTTGTCCCCTTTCTTATAGAGTGTGATGTTGAAGGCCTCTTGTCCTCCTGGTAGGAGGCGCGTTTCCAGAAGGCTCTAGTTAAGTGAGGCAAGCAGCAGTGGGATATATATTTGAAGTACTTTTTATAGAATTCATATGGAATGCCATCTGGGCCTGGGCATTTTCAATTTGGTGCACCGCGGATGGCTGTCCATAGTTCATTTGGAGTAATCAAATTCATTATTTCTGGGTATCAGGAAATGGTGCGGATGTGGGTTCATTTGAAGAATTCTGCCACTTCAGCTGGCTGAATTAGATCAGATCAGTATAACTTGGAGTAATACTTTAATATTTTGATTGCCACTTTGGCTGGTGTATCCACAACAAAATCATCCAATCTTCGCACCTGTGTGCACGCCACGCTCTGGCATGGTGCAAAGAATTTTTTAAAAAAATTATGCGGTGCACTTGTCACCCTCTGTAATGTGTTTGGCCCTGTACTGAACACAAACCCGATGTCTGTGTTGCCTTTCGAGCACATTGAGGTGGGCGGCTGCTTCCACCCACTTCTGGCCCCATGCAGGGCTGTAGCCTGTAGTTGGGATATTGGACTCCGGTGTTCCAACTCTGCCAGAGCGCGCAAAATGACAGCTGATGTGGCTCATGAGCGTCAGGAGGAGAGGTGGCGAGAGTGGCAGATGGTGTCTTCTTTGAAGGCTGCCCATGTGGAGATGGGGTCCGCACAAAATGGTGTAACAAACTCTTTTGCCAAAGTTGCTGATTCCACCCAAGTGGAAAATCCTGGTGATGTAAGTTTGGGAGGGCAGAGTTTGTGACAATGTGGGACCTTAGCCACTGTGACAGGTATGTGGTAGGTTATTGAGACCAGCCAGTGGTCGGAGAATTCAATTTTTGTTGTTTGGAAGTGGGAAATGTGAGGTTGGAATTTCGCCAGCGTGAGGATAAGGTTGATGCGGGTCATGGACCTTAATTGGCCATTGTGGATGTGGGGCGCGTCATGTTTTTGAGCAGCGGGGCTTGCCGCAGCAGCACATTTATTAACCCAAGGGTGGCCTTTAGAACGCGAAGTTCTACGTGACCCTGGGGGTGTGGGAGGAGGAAGGCCAACGGTCCGTGGGTGTGTTTAGCCAACAGTTCATGTCACCGACTATGAAAGGGTCTGGGGGTAATGGGAGTGATTTGACCAATGAGAAAAATTCCTGACGCTCTCATGCACAGGTTGGGGCATAGATGTTGATGATAGCGTGTGCCACGTTGGCCCATGAGAAAGTGACAACAAGGACTCAGCCATTGAGGAAGTATTCTGACAATAAAAATTTGAAAAAATTGTTTTTCTGAACTAGCACCCCACTTTGCTCTGACCAAAAGGATAGGGAAGGGAGGAGCATGGTTTTCCAAGCATCCTTGGAACCTCACGGACAGTGGGACTCCTGGATGGCCAGGATATCCACGGGTAAATTTTTTTGTAAAAAACTCAGTTTTCTATCCCAGGATGGTGAGGCCTTGAGTCTGGCGATATTCAACGTCCCTAAAGTGAAGGTTTCCCCCATTGCACCTTAGGTGTGAGGGGGTGGGCACCTGGGCCCACTAGCCTCCTCTAGATCCCCACAGGCCTTCATGGCAGTGCGGGTATTTGCAGCAACGCTATTGGTAGTTTTGTTAATTTTAGCAGAAAGGTTCGCGTTGATTTTTGCCTTTGCTTTTTGTTTCCCTGGCGTCAAATGAATTTTTTGCGGTGCAGATGAGTTTGGTGCACCAATGTTTGGGTCAAAAAAATTTTTCAGGTAGGTTGGACCCCAAGTCAGTTTCAACTGGAGCTTAGTTGCAAAGATTGGGTGAGATCGAGTCACCCATCATTCCTCAGATTGGGTGGCCCAATCAGCATGGGCTTCCGATCTGATTAGTTGAGGGATTCCCGAGTTGCTTCCGCTGCAAAGGTTTCAATGCCCTCCTGGCGTTGGGAGTGTGGGATAGTGGTGGTGACTTTGGCCACTTCCTTGGCCGTGGCCCTGTGGGCCTGCTTGGCCTTCTTCCGCTCTTGCAGGGAGATAGGATTTACCAGTAGGTAGCAGCCTTGTGCTCCCCATGGGAAGGCTGCCTTTATGTCAGATGTCAGTTCATAGTGGGAATCTCCACCGCCCATTGAATCTGAGAGAAACTCATGGAATGTGATGCCCTCCTTGGTGGGGCATGCATGTGCCTTATGGCCAAACGCATCACAGTGGGTGCAGATGGGGGTGCGCTGTCCACGGTTACCCAGAAAGGGTGGGTGGTATGCCCTTCAATATTGATATATGTGGAGTGCGAGATCTGGGTTAGGTCCTTCGCAATCTCCTCAGTTGGGGTCAGAACTGTGATGGCTTTGCTGGTGCACAGGTGTGGCATCAGCGTAAAGCGTTGCATCTCAAAAGATTGTATTTCGCCATATATGGTGAGACCATCTTTCAGGTGCTGCTCCAAAAATGGCATATTTTACCATAGTAGGCAAAAAGTCAAACGTGAGGAAAATTTAGTTGGATTTTGTCCATCTGGTGCGTTTGGTTTTGACGACCCATTGCCCTTTGGGGAGGTTGTTCACTACGCGCACTGCAGCAGCTTCATCTGCTGCCTCTTTGTTTTTGAAACTGAGGTTCAGCAAACCACATGACATGGAGTGAGGTGCAACGTACACTGCAGTCAGGAAAAAAGTGTGCACATCCCCACAAAATTTTTCCCATAAAGCTGTTTTTTGGATGTCCAGAAACACACAGACTCCATATTCCACCAACGAGAGTGGTTGGGAGTGTGGCGTGTTGATGTACTGGTTGCATCGTGCTTGCCAAGCGAGGATTTCTGGGAAAATAGTGACCATCAGTTTTTTATTTTTTTTCTATTCCGCCAGTTTCTCCGAGGCGTTTTGAACATTCGAGGCTGTGGGCCTACCACCTGCTCCTCTTCCCTTACTTGCCCAACTGTTCCCTGACATGGGCGCAGACTAATCTCCTCTGTGAGATTATCAAACTAGAATCAGACTTGAATTGAATAAGTTGCAAAAGTGATTGCAACGAGAGAGAAAAGTTTTTGAACGTGGCAATGTTAGTTCAAATCCTTTTTGTTTTCAGATTCCGTGCTATAGTTGCCACGTTCTGGATAGCAATGAATGCATTTTTATATAGCTTGTTCACTGTGATTTTACTTTTTGGAGTTAAGGTTGTGGGGATAACAGGAGGTGAAATTCCTCCTGTGAGCATTGCTACTGATTTAGCGACAGCTTTATGCAGGAGATGAAAATCTGGTGTTGCAGCTGCTTTGATTTTAAGCTGTTGATCACTGCAAAACGATTTGGCATTTGGCTGTAAGTTATAAAGTCGAGGGGGGTATATGGCGTCCCATTCTGCATAATGAACTGCTTAATTTGCAGAGATGGTTCTTTAATGAGCTTACCTGATCCGTCAATTTCAGCCAATAATTCCCATGAATCTTAGTTAAATTGGATTGGGGAATCAGCGTATGGTTGAGGTTTGGTTGAATCATTTGAGGAAGCATGGGATCAAAATGGGATCCAATCTGATGCTTGATTGGTGGAATTATTTATGGCATTGGGGTGAGGAGGAGGCTGATTGGTGGCTGCAGGTGTAGCTGCAGCAACATGCTTTGGGGGTGGGGGAGGTAGGATTGTGCCCCATACTGGAAATTGTACAGGGTGGGCAGAAGGTTGGAGCAAGGCAGATGAGTCATCTGATCTTCTGGAAAGTGGTTTAAGGGGGGCACTTGCGTTTTGAATGGTCTAACGCAAGACATTATGGACAGATCGTTCACCCACCCTCGACATGGGCCCAAAAAAGATGGTCAGGCGCTGAGGGAATAATGATGTGTGGCAGAATTGACACTGTAATTTTATTAAATTCAGGGCTGATTGTGGCATATGCCTGAGGCCCAGCGAGTCATGTGGCCCCATTTGGGACCACAAATTGTAAGATGGGGTTGGAGCCATAGACTGCTAACCATCCATCAATTCTGGTGGAACACTTCAGGGGGAGGTGGTGGGCAAGCCAGCATACTGAACCACCAAGGTGGTGTCCGCTGGGAGCCAAGTACAAGTTGTGGGGAGAGGGGTGCCCTGAAATACCAGGGGCACAGTTGCTGCAGTGGCAGCGTTGGCTTCACAGGTGAGGCTGAAGTCAAAATCCCCCTTGTAGGGGTGGAAATCAATAAAACTGGCAGGTGTCATCATCACCTGTGCCATTTAAATAATGGCTTGGTCATGGTATGGGAACAGTTTCCCATATTTGACCCTTAGGCCGTAGCACATGTTGCTCTGGGGGAGCACTAGGGGGCAGCGAGGTACTGTTTGGGTATGAGCAAGGTGGGCGTCTAGGTCCTTGGGTGGAATGAAATGTCCCATAGGTTTGGAATGACTGGGTGAATCAGTCCTAGCACGTTTAACTGCTGGATGGAAAATGGCGGAGGGAGTTTTGCCGCTGCCCCACACTGTAGCAGCTTGTGGAGAATCCAAGGACATCAGAGCGAAACTACAACAGGTGAGTTTAATTTGTTTTATAAATTTGAGTAATTTTGCTTGTAAAGTTATGCCAAGTGGAAAGAGAGTTATGCTCACTATGTTATATCTGCAATTAACCAAAAGTATATAGCTGTTGTATAATCCTCCGTTTCCCAAAAGTGCCAAGCAGACCATGAGGGAACTAGCTAAAAAATATCCAAATACAAACATTTTCCACTAAAAATTAATATGAAACTCCAAAAATGAATATCTAATATAATGATCCTTGACCACATTTTTATTCTTTAATATTGGAGATTTTGTCTTGTTATATCATCATCGCCCTGATGGATGACTAAAAAGATTAACACCTCCTTGTTTGCCTATATTGCACTTAAAAAAGCTAACGTCCAAATATTCTATCACAGATGAAGCCCAGAATACTTATCATTTAGTTCATGAATGATTCCTTTGAGCTCGTCTAATACTACAAAAAATTTTGAGAGGACAATTTTATTATTCTTTAATGGTAGGAGTTATGAACCTGTCAAAGATCCAAGTGGTGAGCAGTTTAAAAGCCCTTCTCAAGGATCAAGCTCAATAAATTATATATTCTGCCGCCTAATAAAATTGTACCCACAATTGTGCAAGAACAGATTGATGAGATTTGAGAATAGTTATAAAGTATAATCTGAACTGTTCCACAGATTGATGATCTGGGTTAAACTGCATACTGAAGCCAAGAGAATCAACTGAGATGTCCCATTATTATAAAATCCCAACAATCCTGAAGTCAAGGGGAGAGGATGACCATTGTTTACCCCTTTTGTTAATTGAAAAGGGTAGATCCTGGTCAAGGAGGACCAAGATAATATTTTGTCTCAAATCTCTAATCACCATATGTTACTGAGGATTTTAATCAAGGAGAAAATAAAATTCTACTTTATATTTTTTGCTTATGATTTTAGGTCAAATTATAGTCTCATGACAAGAGCATATAGTGGTAATGCTCATGGATAGCGCTAATTGTGGACCCTAATGAACATAAAAATTGCTCACATCATCTTTTAGGAGCCATTCTGCCAAGAAAAGCTATCACAAAGTAATTTTAATAACAAAATTAAACACATTTGAACATACAAAAAAGCTCTCTTAACACTACATTTTAGTAATTAAGCTATTTTCTATTTTTTAGAGTATTTAGTAACGTTTGGAGTTAGTATCCAACCATCCCCAAGAAAGCTTGTATTTCTTAATGCTCTCTAAAGTTTTGATATCTGTTTTTTTGTATTTCTGGTCCTTGAGTTGTAATCCTTCTATTGTTATTACAAAACCCAAGTTTTCTGACTTGTTTAATATATATATAAACTGCTTTATTTTCAGATTAACAGCAGCCAACCGCTTGAACTCTTCTTCCAGATGTATAAAGTGGTCAGTGGAGGATATTATGATTAGTTTTATAATTTCCAAATATAAAGACACAGTAAAGCTTCAAATTGGCTAGGATAGTATCCAACTCCTTCTGGCAAGTAACTGGCGCATTTTAAAGCCCTTAAAGTATCATTGATGCGTGGTAAAGTGTTAATGTTAGCTTTATAGCACGCTTCTTTTGATTCTGCTGTGACAATCTATCTGCCAATACCCCAATATTATGTACATGGAAGAGAAAAATTACACTGCTAAATTTCCTAAGCCATTGTCATACTAGGTAATAGATATGAATTCTTTACGTGACTTTGTTAAGATGATGATGTTAAACTACTGCTTATTTATAGCCATCTTTCTTCATTTCTATCATTATTAGACTAGCCCAAAACTTGAGATGCACCAGTAGTCTGGGCTTGAGCAACTTGTCTCTTTCTTTAGCAATCACTGCCTTTGCTGCTCTCAATTTTTAAATTGCCTTACTATTCAGCTCTAATTTCACTAATATTTACGTATATATATCTTTTATTTACCATATATTATGGTTAATCTGGGAAAAAACGCGCTACTTTAAATTAATTCAGCTATTCTTTTGATTTGACAAGTCAAAGTTGTTTCAGATACACAAATACATCTAAGTAAGCTCATTGGCCCTTGCTCATTTATTTTGGTCAGCTGACTTACTATATGGGGTTATTTTCCACACAGATTAAGCACTGGCTAATTTTTAAAGGCGCATGATCATCCTCACTGATTAATAATTTTCTGATTCTACCCAATGTAGCATTGATGGATCAATGGACCTGTTAATCGCTCTACTGGTGGTACTCTTGTGGAAAATCAAAATATATTTAGTATGTTGATCTAACATAAGACTCAACATAACCCTAGACTAACCTCTTCTTTGACTTTCTCAGCAACTCAAGTGCTCTTCTATATGAGTGACTTTTTCTTTAAATCATCTATTGCTGGCAATTTTTTCAATTAGACTCAGTATATGTGGATATACAAGGATAAAGTAGAATTCCATAGTTAAAGATTCATTATTAGAATAAAACAAAGTATTTGTATAACTTTAGAAAAATCAAGATATGGATTTACTGTAAACCGATATTAATTGGGTGTGGGGTTTGGCAATATTGTAGGGGCTTTAAAACACCATGAGAGCCTTTTCTTGGTTTCCGCTTTGTTGGCGGCACCCATCTTGTTCAATTTTTTAATATGCAAGTTTTGTCTCATGGTGGGCATCCCTGCACCAGGATGTTTGTTGGCCCCTTTCTCAATGCCCACTTCTGGGTCTGGGGAGGAAGTACCTCTTCTGTTTATTATTCTATTGCTTAATTTGATAATATGCGTTCAGATTAATATTCAGATAAAGGCGCTTCTCCATAGCACATTGCTTTATGGTTTCACTTGTCTATAAGTGTTTATTTTTTGACTTTTTGGGTAACATTTGGATGGAAGTATTGATTGCTTTCATCATGTGATTCAGTTTTTTCATCTCTTCATCGTAAGTCATCCTTAGATTAAATTGTATCCCTGAAGGTATAAATGTGAGTCAATTTTCATAGTTGTCAGAAGCGGCACTTTGTTGTCTTCATACTAAAGACCTCATTTTTTATCAGAAATTCAAATATTGTGGATTAGTCAACTTGACTGACTGATAAGCTTTGAGGCCGTCATCATCTATGAAAGGGGTCTTTCCCTTATTTAATCTTAAATCTTATATATTTAATTTCTGAGGGGTTGTTATACTGGCGAAATTCTTGCCTTAGAATGGAAGTTATTCTCCATTATACTTGGGGTAAATTTCATAAAACTTTTTACTCCAAATATGAGACCATAGGAAGGACCTAATGTGATAAACATGTACTCTATTAAACACTATAACGGTCTCATAATTTCTATTTTAATACCCAGATCCTCCCTTGACCAGGATGGTTGCATGGACACCTGACATCTTTCAACTTCTCAAGCTACTTCCTTGTATATGATAGAATAAGACCTTGTCACCTAAACTGGACTTTGTAACTTAGTCAATATCTGACTCTCACAATGTCTTTTGGGTAGCAGCTTTGATGTTTATGGATGATTTAAGCTGAATATTAATCAACTCTTCAGTAATCTCTTGCTGGTACTTCCCATGTGGTAAGTTCATAAAATCTTCAGTAATAATTGGTTTCAGAAAGGTAGAGACCGTTGCTTATTACCCATACAGGGCCTTGAATGGAGACATGCCAATCATCCAGTGATGGCTAAGTCATTACGCTAACATCACGGATGGCTACAGTTGATCCTAGCTCAACTTTAGTTCAGTGCCCTCTATTTATTTAGTCCTCCTAGGGTTCCATTCACTAGTTCAATGTTTCCATTGGATGATGGAGTGTATGAAGTAGAAAATTGTTGTCTCATCCAATTAGATTTCTTAATCTTTCTCAAAACTTTTGAGACAGCTCTTCCCATTACATGATAGCAGTATATGATTGCATATGTTCCTCGCTATCACTTGGTTATACATGAATCTGGCGGGTGATCATATGGGGTATGTTTGACTGATGATGCTTTGACTTATTTCATGAAATGAATATAGCACTGATGATAAAATTTGGATTACTTGAGGAAATAGGCAACGGTCCAATCACTTTAAGAATATGTCAGGGAATGGAGCTGCTGGTAGAACCTCCTGAAACTCAAAGCAATTCTATAAAGGTCTGAAGCTTGAACAGGGTACATAGAGTTCTAGAGCTTAAATACTTTATCTGACATTAACTTTCAGAAAAATTCATTTCTTAGGTATGCCAACGTCTTCTAAAAATCATCTATAGTTAACAAATGTGCTTTCATCACAAATTCCATTCTATCAATAGGTCTATGTATGAGTACCACTTTCCCCTTGATCTTTATGCTTTATATTTTTCATTAAAGGTTCATAGTGCAGGCAACTTTACAGCATGAAACCGAAGGTACTGACCTCACCAAATTGTGGCTGCATGAATCAAGGTCATAACTGAATTCCCAACCGCGGCTGGTGTGGCTCACACCATCTTTTTATTACTTTATCCTCTACTGAAGGTTTCCATTATTATGCTGGGTATCTTCATTACATTTTCTTAGGAAAGTCTTCAAATTGTTAGTCTTGACTTGCAATTATACTCTATCCAATCAGGTTGTATAGATGATTTTTCTCATGTGCTTTCTTTAAAATACAGGTATTCAAAAAGTCCATTGACGTTAAGCTGCTTGCTGCCTGCTCTGTGTATGGTCTCAAAAGCATACCCTTGGAGCTGTACTGCTCATCAGGAGGAACGTCCGTCTAGATCCCTTATGTTGCACATACCGTGAAGTGATGCATAATTCATCATGACTTGTAAGTTGTTCATTTAAGTAAGGTCAAAATTGCTTCACTGCTAATATCCCTTCCAGAAATTCTCTTTCTGACAAAGTCTATAATTCTAGCTCAAGTAAAGGCCTTTGAGTAGTACTTGATGGTTGATATTGATCACTTATATATCCAGATGTCTGAGTATCGTTTCAAGCACAATGTTGCTAGCATTGGTATACAGGTGGAACGTCTTGTTGAAGTTCAGGTAAACTAGGTTCAGTGCCTATTTCTGTATAGATACTGATTTTAGAGGAATCTCTTGTTCAAGCCCCATTTAAAGTTGGTTCCCTTGGTCAACAGGTAGGTAAGAAGTGCCGGCAAGCCCAGGAAATGGGGGATAAAATACCACTAGTATATCACCATGCTAAGGAATATTTAGATTTTAATTATAATTTGAGGCTGTTACATAGCCTTTAAGGCTTTGATTATTCTTCCTGAGGCCTGATTCCTTTCATACTAATCTATTGTCCTAGAATTCTAACTGTCTCTTCAGGATTGTACAAAGCTTCATTTCAACTTCAGATTAGATTCCTATTATATTAAAAAAATCATTTAAGCGTTGGAGGTGCTCTTTGAAAGTGCAACTGAATACAGCTAACTGTTCAGATAGATAAGAACACTAGATAGTTCAATATGGCCAAAGATTCAGTTTATCACACTTTGGAAGGTGTTAGAGCGTTGTACAGCCCTTTTGGCATTCTCATAGGTTTGAGCAATCCCTGACTTCTGATCAGAGCGCAATTCTCTTGATCTTCAGGTGAGAGCTCCATACGCAATAGCCACAAGACATAATTTTGCCAAGAAATACTTTGATCCTCTCAAGCGCTTCAGGGCATTGTCTATACATGAAGTGGGAATAATCTTTCTTGGAAACTTCATTTGACTGGCGGTATTCCATAACCACACAATTGTTTTATACTTCTTGCGCTCAGTAGCAATGTCAAAGCCCATGGATCTTTGAGAGTCTTATTAAGCCAGCTATAAAGATATGTTTAAACCTTTAGTAATAAGTTCACTTTGTCATTTAGTGGTGGCATGGTATATATATGAATATGATGGTAGATATAATGTCCACTTATATACCTCCTTTTTCACAATCTATAGCTGTTTGTTCCAGTGCTGAAGATGTCGTTAATCCATCAAGGAGGCGTCCAATTCTTTTTACTCCTTGCTAGTGTGAGTTTTGAGATTTTACTCACTAGTAAAAACATAATCCTTTTTTGATAGTCAGGAAGAGTTTTGGCCATTATATCCTCAAATATGCTATGTATCTTACATTATTTTCTAACCTTCCAGAAGCTCACAAAGCTAAACAATAATAATTGACTCTGTTGGTCTCTTTTTGGATATTTTTCCCTCTCTAATCAGGAACTCTTCAGACTCAGGTAATAATGACAAAATCCCATAGATGTTTGTTTCATTTCTTAATATGAAGATTGAATTGCTGTAAGACATTATAAGATGAAAATGCGATTAAATGAAAGAATGATTTTATTTTAGGGCCAGGAGCTAATATTTCTATACCTATAGGGCAACTCCTGGCCATACTCATCTATTAGATGAGTTTATAAAAAAGCCATGACAATTGCTATGGATTATGGCAGTGGTTATTAAAAATCCCCAAGCTAATTCAGACCTTGAATTAACTTAATTATATTTGTTTTAGCCTAATTGAAGGCACTACTAATCTCATAATCAGAAAGATTTTTGGCTTAATATTAGCACCTCAGTGGTGTATATTCACCGCTCAACCATCCTTATTATGTTTTGTCATACAGCTGATGAAACAAATAAATGGGGAGAAAAACATATGAAATACAAATAATGATGCACCTCCAATTGGGACAATAGCAGGCCTTTCAATAGTACAAGGTATTCCCTAATTGGTTCATCCGTGTGGATTTACTATCATGTCAATTACAATGATTGACACATAAAAATTGGAATAATTTTTGTAATTGCACTAGGTTCGAAAATACAATTAGGTTTGTGCCATAAATTCACTTGGTTCATCCAAGTGGATACATAATTTTCATATTAATATTATATTATAGCTTTTTTAACTATGACAATCAGGATGATTTAAATATAAATAAGGTGGTTTTAAATGAATCTAATTATGCGGATAAATTGGGAAGAATCAAAAATACATCAATGGGAGTAATCTTTAAGCACTGATGGTTTTTCAAAAGGTTTATTTTTGAGTCAACCATCAAAATCTAACACTGGTCACATCCTCAAGTCCTAGTTCATTGAAATCTCCAACAGTATGTACTGACTCAATGACATCTCAGCTAATCAATATAGCTTGAGCGACAAATTTGTTCTTTCTCAACATGGTAAGTTGGGTGGTGATGTTATTCAATATGACGACCA
Source organism: Massospora cicadina (assembly GCA_022478985.1). Classification (NCBI taxonomy): domain Eukaryota; kingdom Fungi; phylum Entomophthoromycota; class Entomophthoromycetes; order Entomophthorales; family Entomophthoraceae; genus Massospora; species Massospora cicadina. The sequence goes on along the minus strand of JAKSZP010009456.1, from coordinate 99,608 downwards.
GTTCTCCAATGAATTTGATATCAAAGAACCCAGAAAGTACTTTCTCCTGCTCTCTGATCCCATCATGACTGTAGTTTTTGATATTGAGTTGGGGGTATACTCAGAATGATGATAGTAGCATCTGGCGTTGTTACCAGGTATGATCTCCAAGGCCTTGTTTGCACTCAGTGAAAGGCCTTCTTCTGCACTACCCATGTAATTTAGTCTTTTACCGCCCTTCTACTTAAATGTTTAGTGTATTGGATAGATTGACTGCTTAGTTTACACAAAGAATGTCCTCTGATTGTGTAACTTGACATCTTCATCCTTCAACACCGTGGCAGTTGGTAACAGAGTATGCTCATGGTACTGATAATTAAGTTAATAATATCATAGAACTTGAGTAGAAACTAAGTACTAATTAAGATTCATATTGGTCATTGTCCAGAACCATTGCTGAAGCTCTCAGAATCATGCGCACAGAAAGTAATGGTAACGCTAAATATGCTCCTAAGGTGCAAGTGAAAAACAGCCCAGTTGTCCGGTATTTGACATTATAGTCTATATCTGGCATAAGATTCAGTTTCTTAATCAACTTGTAGGATATAGAATTGATAGGTGCTCTGGTATCCAGTGCAGCCAAGATGCGAACCCTTTGTGTCAGACCTTAGACCTTACTAACGCTCTTTCCATACAGGTTCACAGTCATTAAAACGTCAATGGCTGACACTTTAAAATGACTTAATGCTTCTCTCTGCGCTGTATCCTTAATGGTATAATCAGTATATGGTTCTATACTATTTGTGGAAGATATCAAAAAGATGCTTTTCTTCTTTAACAGCGTTTATCAACTTGGTATGTTGAGTGGCTCATTCCAAGTAGAAATTGTTTGATCCAAAAATGTCAATTCCATTCACTTATAGTTTGCATGTTTAAGCATGACAATAGGTGCTCCTAACACATGGTATCTTGCACTTACTACATCATCACCTTCAAGATCATCTTCACCTTTGGTAGTTAATTCCACCCACTTCCCTGCATTAATGGCATCTTCAGTAGGGGTTGCATTTTTCTTCTCAGCGGTACTCATTACATAAGAGCGCCAAGTATGTTTAGAATTATGGCACTTGTTTCAGGTGAATTTTCTCCAGGGCTGTCATTCTACTTGATTTGGAGTCTTATCTCTAGTTTTCTCATTCTTGTAATGAGCAATGTAAACAGCTTTTTAAATTTTCTAAAAAGATTGTACTTATGTCTTGTAATCCACTTTAGAAGTTCCTTAAACATTGAATAAGGCCGCCCTAATGGCCTTCAGTGACATCATGGCCTTGATGGCTAAATGTATATGCATTTTAAAAGTAGGATGTATCTATAAGAAACTTGGTAACACTGTCTTTTCATCTATTAGATCCAAAGTCCTTGTTGTCCATAGTTTTTAAGTTTTTAGGTTTTAATAAGCAGCATAGTTAGTGATTGACTCATTATTCCCCTTTTTTATGAGCAGAAAGTCTTGTTTATGGTCTGGACGTCAGGATTACTTACAAACTCTGATAAGAGTATATGTTTCACTTCAGTTCAGATATGTCAAGGTCTTGAACTTGTACTGCGAATCACTTGAGCCCTGCAACTCATGCAGTTTTGTATGTGGCAGGCTTTCATATGATTTCACACCATAATTGATATTTTTATACATCTGTAGGAGAACTGTAACGGTTCACTATTTTCATACATGGTATTGATTTAGAGCTTAAAGTACAGTTCCTCCTCAATATGTTTGCCACTCGTCATGCACATCGTCATGGCAGTCATTTAAGTATGCAAGATTTGAGTCTCTAACTGAGTAGCTACTCAAGATGAGGTAGGGTCTGGATGTGGTACAATGAGAAGTTGAGCTTTCAACTCATCAAATAATTAGTCAAATGTATTAAAAATGGAATAGTGCTGGTCCAAAAAATATCCATATTCATTCAATGTGCAGTTTTCCATTCTATTTTTGTTCTTAAGGATCAACAGTCTATCTCTAATCTCTTTGCTAGTGGTTTCGATCTTCATTAAAGTGAAAGGTCCACTCAAAATAGGTATGGCGGCAAAATGGGCTCTTCTAGCGGTCTTCTTGACACGCTCAAGTTGGTTACATAAATCTGCTACCTCTATTTTGATTATTCATATTTTAAAAATTTGGTTTCCTCCTCTCTTACAAGAAGTTTTTAAGAATCTTAAAACATTTAAGCCTTCTTATATTCATTGTCAATTTGTTCTTGAGAAATATCATTATCTTTAATCTGGCCAAATGGCGTCACCAATGTAATGGGCACCAAAGTTAGCTTATTGGTTCTTGCTTGATAAATTTGCTGGCCTACTTGTTGTGAAGGGTTCTGTTCCACATGTATCAGACATCATGTGACCTTATGAAGGTGCATATTTATCATCACTAACTAGATCTCTTTTAATTCTACTTAATGTAGCATTGATGTCTCATTGAAAGTGCTCATCGCCATATTGGAAGTATTTTTTGGACACACTTAATCATATCTTGAGTACATTGACCTAACATAAGTCTTAATGAAAACTAGACAAAATCTTTCTTAGCGCTTTCAGCAACCTGAGGTGTGCTCCTAAACAATTGTCTTCTTTAGATCCTAGACCTTTTACTTGTGATCTTTTCACTTAAACTCAATCTAAGTGGAGTTAAAAGGTTAAAGTTAAATTTATGTGTTAAGGTTTTTATTATAAAAAAGAAAGATTTCCATATTTCTTGTATATAATCAATTTATAAATTAAATTTAAGATAGATAATAATTGAGTGTGGGGTTTGGCTATATTATAGGGCTTCATCAAACCCATGTGAGTCTCTTCTTGATTTCCACTTTGGTGCAGCATCCATTTTGGTCAATGAATTTAATCGCTGTGCTCCACCTAACAATGGAGATCCCTGAACCAGTATGTGTAAGGCCCTTTCTCAATGTCAGCTTCTAGGTTTAGGGAGGCAATACCTCTTCTGGTTACTGCTTCATTAACTAAACTAGTAAAATGCTGCTTAGGTTTAGATTCAGCAATGGCACTGCTTTGAGGCGCCTTACTTCATGGATTTAGGCCTCTTGATATTGATTGGTTGTTTTTAGGTAATATTTGATTGGAAGGCTTGAATGCTTTTATCAGTGTAACCTTGTTCAGTAAATTCTTCATCTTTAGTTAATGAATTATTTTGAATCTCTAAAGTATCAAAATGACAAATTCTCATAGTAGTCATTGGTGTTGTCTTTGTCATCTTCATATTATAAACCTCCTTCATTGGCAGGTATCATATTATTGTGGATGACATCATCCGGACTGACTGTTAAGTTTCTGATGATGTTAGCATCTATAAATGGGAGTTATCTCCCTAATCTTATCTTCAATCCGGTATATCTATATTCTGAGGTGATGCAATAACGGCAGGGTTTCTTCTATAGGGCAAGGAATAATTATTCAGTAAACACATGATATCTTCCATGACAATGTACACTTTCCATAACATCCTCCAGTAGATACATTTTTTTCAGAGTTTAAAAATTATGAAATAACCCTGAATTTCAATACTGACTAAGGTGTGAAAATTCAACAATTCAAATATACTTCATGAATTAAACTTTTCTTTTTATTGGCAACTATCTATTTCTTCATAACCTGAATCAGATTCCCTGGAGCTACTTAATTGTCAGATCATTATTTTTGCAATTGTGTTTATTTTAAATTTAAATGCTCATTTCTTTATAGTTTCAAATAATTAACAACTTGTTGCATTCATAGTAAAGACATTGACGATTTATCCCCAAACCTGAACCTATAAATTTTTGTAATTTGTGTAGGAAAATCTCAAACTTGTCTACCAATTAGTGTATATTTTATGAAGATACTGACATCATTTCAAATCAATTTTATAAATCAATTTCTTTTTTTGGAGAGTGTAATGATAGTTGGCAGTATATCTGGTGAAAGCTGCAGGAGCAAGGAGGTTGCAATATGTAAAGATATTAAATTACCATTTATTTTTAAATTAAAATACTACATAAAATCATCGCTGGGTAAAGGTCAAGCATGACTAGGCTTGAACTAAGAAATCAGCTGATAGTTTGTAAATATCACACCAATGGGGGTAAAACTAACGACTATTAAGAAAAATGGTTATTATACATATTAACATCTTTGATCAGTTTACCAGATCTTTAATTACCAATTAAGGCACTATAAGTCTTTAATTTAAAGTTCAATTTTAGAAATTACTTGAGCTACTGTACTGCCAACAGGGGTAGTTTATTACGCTTGTTGAGATTGGTTTACTACTGGTTATAAAGAATGATGAGGTAGATCCAAATTTTTATAATTCTTATTTTAGATCAATTTCTTTAATGCCTACTTCACATTATATATAACTTAATAGTTTAACTCATTAGTTTCAAGCTAGGCAAGATGTGGACCTATTCAAGGAGATATCCACCAATATAGGTTAAAATTTTTTTGTAGAATATAATTTGTTGTTCCAACATCGCCTTTATTTTCAATCTGGAACGTTAACATTTAAAGCTTTACAAGGTCTAATCCGTGATATCAAAAATAGGAATGATCTTTTTTGTGATTTTAGCATATTGTCACCTTCCTATCTACTTGGAGATTTTTTTGCAACATTGATTGTTATATATCTATGCCACCAAGGTGTGGGCACCGTCTTCTGTAACTTTTAATTTTAGTTGTTATAGCAAATTCCCTAGAGATCTGGTTTTGGATCTGCAACACCTCTTAAAAAGTGGTGGAGTTAAAGGTATTAACTCAAAATGGATCATCCCTTTTTGCTATATAGTTCAACAGCTGTTTTTAACCCAAAATCTCAAAAATATTTTCTTTAAAATCACCAAATACCATTGTTAGTCTTAACCGCGTTATGAGTGAAAATCCAATCTAAAATTTCTGACTTAATATTTATTTCCATCAAATTCAATAGATATTGAATACTAATTTAATTATCAATTGATGCTTTATTGAGCCTAAGGCCTTATAGATATTAACATTAAAATTTAAAGCACTGAGAAATTTCAGTAAATAACTTAAGCTCACAACTGAACAAATCTGGATATATCACCCTATTAGTGCTCTACTGGAAGATGAGTTAGAGAAAAATGTACTTACCAACTTATTATCATCCTAATAAAAATTACGAGGTTTTATTCACCATTGAACTACTAATCGCCCCATATATACCCTTAAGCACCTATTATGCATTACTGTCCGTTGACTTCCTAATGCAGAAAATGGAAAGCACTTACCTATTTGTTACTATTATTATCCTCATTCAGCCTAAATGATGAATTTTGATATACTCTAACTCTGTTCATGGAATATGTTATCTAATGCTATAATCTATATTTTTCTCAAATACTTTAAATAGTAATATTTACATAATAAACTTAAACTCTTAAATATTAACCTATATTGAGGATGGATTTTCTCTTGAGCCTCTATACCATCCTTAAGTTGGTTAAACCCATTGTATTAAATTAGATCCTGGTGAAAGCATCCACCAAACTTCTTCTTTACATGTCATATCAGCGAAATGGCAAAAATCATACTATTTTAATACTCATGACCAATATTAGAGTCCCTGTTATATAATATGATTGCTGGTACTGGAGTTTTATTGACCCAAACCAAAAGACAAGGAGCTATATGCACCAATTGAGGTTGTAAGATTGAGTTTACCATATCTTATCCTTTTGTTGTTAAAATCCAACAAAAACTCGTTTGTTTTACTAATTGTAAAAGGACAATTATAGCGAGTGAATCACTATCAATGATGGCCCCTATTAACCCTAAATCAAACAAAATTTCTGCATATGTTCAATCCATGCAGTGAACTAGATTGATTATTGAAGTTATTTTATCTGTTTCCAATTCTAGTGTGTGCTATAGATATGAGCCAAAATATCAAGAAACAGCCCTTGATTGTACTAATTAAGGGTGGAGACATTTATGTAATCTAATATTGTCTTCAACAATCTCTATTCATCTTTAGGATTCTTGCTTTCTTAAGAAGTTTACATGCATAGGGTTGAGTCTCCTTTTAAGAATTTAGAAATTATCCTCAGGGCCTTAGGCTTAGTAGTTGCATATACGTTCTGAAAAACTTAGTTGGTTTTAATGTTGGCTTATTAAAATATGATAGATCCAAATGGTTATCATGTTTTTCAGGGAGATAAGGACGGCATGCAGATCTAAATTAAATCATACTACATTGCTTTTTACCACCTCTTAAAAAGGCTCCATATCCTGACTTTGGATAAGATAAATTGAACTTATTATTCTCAATCAAGCAGTTGGAGAGGAAATGTTTCAGAACTTAATACTTTAAGAGTCAAGACAGTTTTATTAAACCATCTATGTCCCTCTGGCTTATTTCCTTATTCCCGAGATGTGCAATAACTTTGTCTTTGTTAACAACTTCCCTAAAATTTGGTTTAAGTTCTGTTTTTTGACTTGGATTTTTTATTTGTCTTAATGAAATTAAAACCAATACCTTGAGGTATGCCAGGCCACAGGTTGCACTATAATTGAGGTTATATTGAAGACAGGATTTTTAAAGCTTGCATATTTGAAAGACTTTAGATAAGTAAATAAAACTATCATAGAAAAATTTATAGTATGTAAGATATTCTGATGTAAGGCACTTCTAAAATATACATGCACTATTTATAGTTTTAAAAATGAAACATAATTCACATAAAATGCTGTAAAAGTAAAATATAATGGGTATACTAAAATTAATCTTAATATAATTTTAAAAACATGATAAATTTAAATGAATTGTTTTCCTGATATATTCAGCGTTTTATTAGTCTGTCTATTATTAAGAAGAGAAGCATCAGACTGTCTTCATTTTGCTTTTTTAAACACTAGCAATTGCACAAATATCAAAATATTTACATGACATTGAAACTGATATAGAGCACATAAAGGTAAATAGCACTATAGGCATTCCTAAGAGGCATTTCATTATAAGAGTTTCTTCATTCAATATAAATAATCCATGGGTGATAATGGAGGTTGTTTGGGCGCATTGGTAGGTAAAGCATTGAGAAGGCGATTCAGCTAAATTTGTTTAGTTAGGAATTTGGAGTTATCAATTGTTTTATGCTATATAACATAAGGATGATAATAATATTAGCTTTTAAAACTGTAAAAGTATTAATTGGAGGGTGAAAATAAAAACTACAGCTAAGATTGGTTGAATAAACCAATATTATATAAGATTAAGTTGAGGCTTCACAACTACTAGCCAAAGTGACAGAGCCCCTCCAAGCCTTGAGAAGGGTAAAAATTCTTATGTTTGATGTCAAAATTCTAGATGTTTAAATTAATTTCATACTTTTAAAATTAACCATTGATAAGCAAATAAACAAACTTTCAATCAAAACCTGCCATTAGAGGCGCGGTAGAATTTTAATCAGATTTGCCACTTGTGCAAAGACCAAAGGAGACACCTTCTGGATTGGTCCTTAGCTTTCCACACCGCAAAAATGGATAATTCTGTTCAATGCAGTCTGAGGACATTGTTATGAGGAACTATGGAGGCCTCAACAAGGAATTTTTTTTTAGTACTAGATGGCTCAACATGGAATTTTAATGAATTACTTGGAAGATCATTATTGTAGAGAAACCATAGATATCTCTTAGTAAATTGTCCAACTAGACATGTATATTGAATCCCTTTAGTTTAATAAAATATTCTGTTTACTCAATCATCTTCACCTTCTTTATAGCTCCAATAATTAACAGAATAAAGCCACACTAGAACCTTAGATACAGCCTAGAGAACGTATAAGCCAACGGAGGTGGTGCTCAATAAAGGGGCCCTCTGAGCTAAACTAAAAAATGTCCATCATGAGATATAATGACCAATTGCAACCAAGAAAATCATTATGTCATTTGGTCAAAAAGTGTATCCCATTGAATCAACATGTCTCTATATGAAGTGACTCCTTTAAAATCTGAAAGCTTAAAATTTTAGGGCAACTTTTGAGTTTACTGTACCTTCATTGATTATACTCAGTGTCAACTTTAGCATGAAAACATTTATGAAATTATAAAATTATTACTGAATAATATAAGCTCCGTGAGAGCCATTCTAATTGTTCCAGAGCAACATCAATACCTTCTACAATATGAGAACTATATTTCACAGCTCAATTAATATTAAAAGAACTAGCTTTTAATATATTTTATCTCTTGAGTTTTGTTTTAGTACTAGTGGTGCCCAAACCAAGAGAGGGGTCCTTCACGCATTTTTAATATCTTTTTGCCAAACAAAGAATTATTAGCAAATTTAAAAAATCCTAACATAATGCCACGGCGTTGGACTATGCATCTATATCAGATGTAAAAGAGGTATTGGGGGTTTCCCATCCAGTCCTGGTTTCTTCAGGTGGCAAGCAAAACCGGACTAATAGGAGGTTGAAGCATCAGCAGCATGGGGCAAAAGGAGAAATAGTTAAGGGCTATATCATCAATGAGTCCAGAAGTGTGTATCACCTCAACGTATTGACAATCATGTATTCAGAAAAAGTGACAATATTAGGCACACAAGCGAATGATTTATTTTTTAGGAATTCAGTTGTAATTGGCGTCAAAAAACAAAGATCTCGCTGAATTAATGCATGTGCAACCAGCCACAGTGTGAGCCCTTCAATATTAAATTGCATCTTTAGGTGAATCAATGGGGAAATTTGGGGTGGGAGACCCTACCAAGTGGCTTGGTTGCCATATGGAGAGATTGGCAGAGGAGGGAGCTGATGGAGCATCAGCTGCATTGAAAGCTTTTTAAGATAAATTATATTGAGTAGGTATCCGTTACAAGGATGAAAGTGGCAATGAGGAATTTAATCAAGGGGTTGGTTGAAAAATTCTGATCTTTCAAAGTTGGTTTTTAATTCTGTATCCTCGGTTTTTTACCTTTGGACCAATCAAGATCCTTGAAAGGATTTGAAATTGGCAACGCTGGGCCCTCATAGGAGTTGTTGGGATGTGAGAGGTTAATTGGCTGCTCACACTAGACAATGGCAAATCCTCTGGCACTTGAGCTGCTATCTTATCAGGAATGGTTCTGCTGATTTGACCTTGGTCTGATAGAGAAGTTGGAGCAGCACCTGCAGCGATCAAGGATGGGTGGAGGGTGGATAATTCCCAAATTAAAAGGATTTAGTTGAAACATTGTAGGATTTTACGCCAGAGGGAGGAGCATCAGAAGCATCTTCCTCTGAAACTTCTGAGCACTTGCGCTTAAAATGGTTAAGTTCAAAGCATAAGGGTCAGATGGCAAAACTGCTTTTGATGCATGCCCAAAAGGGATGATCAAGGGCTTATCTGCTCACAGCGTGAGGAGTTATCACATGATGGGTATTTAGACAGAAGGGGCATATTGCAAATACATGGGGCATAGCAAGTTGATCAGCGCCATTGGGAACCACGAACTGCAAAACAGTATCAGCTCTGTAGGCAGCTAAGCCTTTCTATGAGTTTGAGGTAAAGGAGTTTGGGGGAGAGGTAAGAGGGTAAACTAAAAAACTGGACCACCAGAGTGGCCACATCTGGCAGGCAAGTTCAAATAGTTGGAATCAGTATATCTTTATATATTAAAGGCTGCTGGCTGCCACCATAGCATGATCTTTGCAAGAGAAGCCAAGATCAAAGTAACCCTCAAAAGCGCAGAAATCTATGGATCTGGCGAATTTGTAAACTTATGTAGAAATGTCAATGATGGCTTCACTCATTTAAGATAAGAATTTCTCATACTTGGCCCAAAGGCTAAAATACAGGTTGTTCCAAGGGAGCATCAGGGCTTCTGAGAACTTCCTTGGAGCGTACAAGGTGGTGGGCTATATCCTGAGGTGGGCTTTAGCTACCAAATGTGTTTTAGGGGCTATCTGAGCCAGCCTATGGGTGTTTCAGCAGCGGCCAATAAACTCCAGAAGGCGGCGCACTACTGCCCCATGCAAGGTAGCCGGCTTCATTCAAGGTTACATAGGCTAGGGGTGGCATATGCAAAAGGAAAGTAAAGCATTATTTTTTTAAATAGATTTAATCAGCCAAGTAGTCAAAGCAAAAGAGAAAGCTACTGAAGTTTTCACACCCAGCCATACATCATATCCTATAAGTGGTAGGGCTACATTATGAAGTGCCTCTACAGCTGGTTCTTCAAACCCTGCATTCATATTATAAATTTTACAACTCAGCTTCCTTGTTTGTTGAAACTAGGAGGCCATTGTGATTAATTACCTTTTGATTAATGAAGCGTAGAGTTAGCTTTCTATGTTGGTTGATAAATCTCATGTTATCTTGAGGACCAATATTGCCAATATATGCTATTCCTCAATTCCTACCGGATTCAATGCCTTACAATTTGAGGCCCTTCTCCAGTTGCTGTAATAAAGTTACCTAACAACCTTGTATGATAGTGCCTCAGAACTGAGGGACCAGAAGGTCCTGAAGGTCCCCACAAACCCTAAGGGTCATCTGTTTCTTTGATCTTGACTCCTGCAAATCCAGGAGAATTTTGGAATCAAGATGTCTAGACTGCACTTGCAGCTCTTTGAGATCAGATAAGAAATGTAGCTCAAGTTTGCAAGGTTCGCATGTACAGAATACCACTTAATCCCAGAGCTTGCTCAATGCCCTGTCAGATGAGATGGACATTTTCAGAAAATTTCCTAAAATCACTGACAATAACATCTCTCAACTTGAACAAACTTCTGAGGCTTTGAGATCTTCTTGAGAAAAGTGAAAACCAGCTTCTACTCCGTTGTACCAAAATACAAGCTCTGAAGGAACAATAAGACCTTTTAGCCTTTGAGCCTCTTTTTATGTCACTAGGAAGAAGCTCATTAAAAAATTGGAAGGATTTTAATGACGATTGAATCAACAGGTCTTTTTTTACTATACAGAAACCAATATTATTGAACCTGCATCAGTACTTTCCATCAATACTCTCTCTTATCCCAATTGCTAATAACTTTAGACTAGCTTAAAGAAAGATCTAGTGGGTCAAGATAGCATCGCTTCCTTTTTATACTTGTGAGTGTTTATTGGAGGTAGTCACATACCACCAGAAAGTAAGTATACAACTCTTTTTTTAAACAGCACAGCCCATGAAATAATTCTTCATCTGGAGTTTTGACAAACATGGGATCAACTCCATACCGCCCTAGTACATGAGTTTGATGGCTACCAGACTTTATAAGATCAGAAGTAGGCTTTCATGGCTATCCATCTAAACAAAGAAGAAAGTTCTCATTGAGTTCTACACTCAGTTTTATGCTCAAGCAGAGACTTAAGTTAGCGTGAACAAAATTACACTGGATAAGCTATAATTTCTGTGGTTTCTGCCTTAGGATATTATCATGAGGTCTAACTACATATTATTCAGTGCAAGAGTAATTCAACTGTATCTGAGAAATAAAAGAAACCCAAAATTAGATTACAGCTTTCACCTTGAGTCCAAAAACCTCTTTCTCAGCCTCCTCTGGTAGGACTCATACTCTCGTTGTCAAGACCCAGAACAATTCAAAACCTCAATGAACTAAATGTAGCAAATTCTTCTAAAAAGATACTACAGTTGAGAAGCTTGCTGAGGAGGCGGAAAAAGGGCAGTCTGAATAAAAGATGAGGCGCTCCATATTGAAAGCCCTATAAAATTCCAGAAAGCTTAGACAACACCTGATGTGCCCAATACTGATTTACTCAGGAGCAGTAAATTGGTACTAGTTGATAATGAAGAATAAGATTTTACTTACTCTTTTCTAATGAATCTTTTTTTAGTACTAGATGGTCCAATTTTCTAATGGATCTTGTGTTTACTTTCTTGCTCCTTTTGGGATCTTATTAACATGAGTTACTGTTTGAGTTCTTGAGGTTCTTGCGCATGGTATTATGACAGTGGATCCTACATAAATGTTAGCTCTTCAAAATTGATAAAATATATCAAGATAACTTATGATTTACCCTACTTTATGGATTATGGCATGGCGTAACCAAAATTAACTTGATCATTTGGAGCTTACTTTTTGTTACCTATCCGTTTTGAAAAATTTTCACTGAATACCTCAGCATCCACCCTAGAAAATGAGTCACTACCAACTCCTTGGAATCCAGTACCTTCACAAATACTCTACCATTCTAAAGTATGATGGTGGTTTATGATCCCTATTGGGACATAGAGTCACACTTGTAACGAGACCTCTCAAGCTGCCAAGTTGAAAGGTCAAACTCATGCCTGCATCCTGGAGAACAAATATTTGATTGATATAATATAAATATCATGTGTTGGACTCTTGAATGCGCGATTCCCCTCCTGTGGTAGATGGTGAGGAGTACATGTCTATTTATTTACTTATATCGGCTACTATACCACCCAAATCCCATGACATTGTCAACGCTGGGTAAATTTAAAAGTCACACATGACACTTATTAAAGATATGAGGCATGGATAGCCCATCCGTAAATAAAGTCCTGATCTTCCACGGAATTTTTAGATCCCTCTTATAATGAATACATTTCATTTTTGCTGGTAAACCTATCAAAAAATCTAGAAACATGGGATCTACTACTCCAGCCGCTTAAGTTTTCTCATTTAACATAAACAAATGTGAATGGAACTAATTTAGTGAGTCTACAAAATCTTGGGCTGGAATCTCCTTCTTTGGTAGCCTTTAATGATTCCTCCATTGGGCGCACTTAACTAGTGAACAATGGGCAGAAATTGAGCAGTTAATATAGGACTACTATGACCTTAGCTCGACCTCCACCTTTAAAGCCTGAAAAAAACGCATCTTACATCACTGGTGATAATGAGGACGGTAAGTCTATCTAATCCCATCCATATAGAAAGATCAAGGTTGGAGAAGCTCAGATTGCAGTTGAGATCAAAATAATTATTGGAAGCTAGGCTGGTGGTTCTTTCCTGTAGCCTTTGGGCTTCTCACAATTACTAAGTTACAGAAAGACAGTAGTCATAAAGTGGTGATAGACTTTCAAATGCTTCACTCTATCATTAATTAAAATAGCTATTAAATGCCCCAATTAGTGACTTAAACCACTTGTTTGCCAATATCAATATCTTTCTGTAATTAGATATCACCACTGGATAATAACATATAGTTATCACAAGGTTTATCATAGTGCATGCAAATTGCTAATGATGAATTATTAGAGCTAACCAGGATGCTCCAAGGGAATCTAATGCGCCTGGCATATTCTAACGCGCCAAGGATGGGATTCTTGGAAACTTGCGACTTTATGGTTTTATTGTTTACCTCAGAAAAATTGCTGTATTTTTAAGAGCCTTCAACGGCCATTCTTAGAACCTCTGGTGACGTTAATCATCTACAAATACCTTAAGTTCAAGTTGTCAAAAAAGCGTTTTACCAATATAAGATTTAATTCCTTAGTCATATGCTCTTAAAATGAGGTATATACCCCTTTCTTGATAAAGTTGTAGCAATCAATGGATTCAAGCCTTTAGAGCCTCAGAGATATCTAAGTAATTTTAGCATAATGGTTTATTATTGACAGTTTATTCCTCGGTTTAATGACCAAGCTCAACTTATCTATATTCTGCAGAAAGATATCCCCTTAATGGGGACATGAGCAGAAAAAGCCCTCCAATATGTTAAGAATCGCCCTCTTTACAAAGCCTATACTAGTCTATCCTTAGTTTAAATAACCAATCCTGTTGTCTACTGATTCCAGTTATATGGCAATTGGGACTACCTTAGTTAGCACAATAGAAATCTAGTTGACCATCCTGAGTGTACTACCTCAAATTTTTGAGCGATTCCAAACAGAAATAAAGTGTTACTAAATGAATGTGAATGGCTGCGCTACTAGCAACTAATCACTTTTTGCCTTTACATGTATAGAGCTTAATTGATGGTCATTAACAACCATTCCACGCAATGATGGTTACAACAAATAATGAAACCTGAAAGACAATTAGAGAGACGGGCTTATAATTTCAGAGTTGCATCTTTACCTTGTTTATTGCACTGGGGCAATATAAAGAAATGCTTATAGGCTCTTGAGTATTCCAGTGCTAGCCATTCTAATGCCAGAAGTGGACCAATCATACAATTTTGAATGTCCATCCTAAAAGGTGGGACTAATGACCCCTGAGACTCAAGGAGAGTTGTAGAACATGAACAAAGGCACATATATCAAAGAGATGACGTTACACAAAATGTGAAGTAATGTGGCTCCCCAATATTCATTCTTCCTAAATCAATGATATTCTATAAGTGTATTCGAATCTGGGACACAGAATGGCGAAAAACCTCATTAGTGATTGAGAATACAACGTTATTTGGGATCAGATGGTTGAGACTAACAAAGTAGTTTTAGAGGCCTGTTTAACTTGTGTTGGGATTTTTGCCCATATTCCCAGCCTGCTAGATTACCTGGTGTCACTAGGGGAAAATTCCCTAAAGCGAAAAGAAATGGAAATTGGTTAGCCCGAGTTTTGGAGGAACTATGTTTAGGGAATATTTTGGGGTATTCACCTGGTCATATCTGTCAGGGATTGAGCCAGATAATACCTAATATCTCATCGGGTGGAGTGGCTGACAAAATAGGGGCATCTGGTAGTGATTAGCTATCAGGTATACTGATTGAGATCGGTCAGGTTTTATCATTGACTGATTGGGAATGAATAGTGAGTTGCAAGGCGAGTGATGCCGCCTGCAACTAGTGAATTGATTGGTTGGTGAAGTGACCTGACATAATGGGTAATAAGTCCCATTAACTAAGCAGGTTGCTATCCAATTATCGTTGGTTTGCTTGGATCAAGAAAAAAACGTTAGGGACACGTTTTATGACTCTTTCTGTTTGAGGTCTCAAGGATGTCCAATGATGGAATCCTTCCCAGGATGGGGAAGACCATTACTGTCAAGACAAGAAAGGGTGATTCAATGGTAATGGCTGCCGTTTCAGCAAAGAGATGTCAACTGAGGGTTAGACAACTTATCCCCTACTATATAATTCCCTAGGATTTACTATCATAAAAACAATAATTATTAATGATATTAGTATTATCTATAGATGCATTATTAGCTATAGTTATATTATCAATATGGTGTATAATTAGACTAACTGATTCTATTGTGTCGTTACATCTCAAGGATATTATTGCAGAAGGCAATAATCGGAAGACTCTCAGACAAAAGAGTAGAGATCTGAGCGGGGATCTAGAGACAAAGGAACCACAATCAGGGATAGCTGCTGATTATGTGTTGGGCCAAGAGAGACTGTCACCGGGGTATCTTAATGAAGATTGGGTGGACAAGAATATAGGGAACAAATCCCTATGAGTACAACTTACAGAGTATTGAATCAGAAGTACTTGCTGAAGCGTTGGTCTGAATAATATTTCAAACTTAACTATGGATAATAGTCTCCATACTACTATTAATTAACACATTATATATAACATGATTAAGTGCATTAGGAAATCAAACCTGTGCAGTAAAAAGGTTACTGGGTTGATGGCCGATAATCAACCACTTAATTAAATTTTTACAAGTTGGTGCTCACTACAGGGGTAGTTAAGTAAAGAATCTGTTAAATTGTCAAATAAAGAAGAAATGCACAAGCTGTGGACTGAGATCGCTACTGTGAACAAGAATGCCTTAAACTCAGCAGATCATTGGGAGTTCGCGGCCTTGGATGAACATGTCACCAAGGTGGAGGAAGAAGTAGAAAATGTAGCCAACTTTGGGAACAAGTTACTCATCAAAGTAAACTTATAGAAGAAAGAAGGTGACCTCATTAGAGAGGTTCTATTCCTGAAAACAGAGCAAGAAGCGGATCACATTTGTTTAAGAAAGTTTGGTGCAGATATTGAGAAATTGATAAAAGAAGTGGAGGACTTGAAAGCTCACAGATGTGCTTGTGAGCCCAATATGGCCAGCAATGCTGAAGAAAGAAGTCCTCACACAATACTTGGGAAGTCAAATACCCCAAGAATTATGCCGCCCTTCTTTAATGCCATTTCAGAGATGACGCCCAAAGTCACTCCACAAGTTAGCCAAGTAGCTGAACCAAGAGAATCAGCCTGAAATGACTTGGAGGAATTTAGAGCAACACTAAAATTGCCAACATTCCATTGGGATGACGCCCCAGTGTTTTTCTGACTGTTTGACATGACTATGAATGAATACGGGGATTGTCAAAAGGTGTTGATGGTCATGAACTGCCTGGAAACCGACTGTCAGAACCTAGTGTTACCCCACTTGGAGGGGGACAGCTAGTCATATGCAGAGGCAACGGCGGCCATAGTGAGGGAGTTTGGGAGTCCAAACCACATGTCAAAATGCAAGCAAGAATTTATGGGAATTCAATTCCAGAAAGATGAGTCTCTTACTAGCTACGCGGATCAATTTTACCAGGAGTCACAGATCCTGGCTGAAGAAAAATTGTTAGATGATTTTGATGCTAGAATCGCTTTGCAAGTGGCCCTTCAGCCCTATCATGATTTGCATCAAATGATGTTTTCAGTGTCCACAACATAGATAACTACCTTGCAAATGGTAGACAACCTGAAGATTTTGGGAGCAACGTTTGATCCTTCAAATAGAAGCTTCAAGTCTAATCTGGTCCAGAATCCAAATCCCATGAAGGGAAACAAAGGAGTAAAAGAGGCTGCCAACCAAATTGTTCCAGGAAATAAGCCCAAAGAATCCAGATGGTTAAGCAAGAAAGAGAAGGTCTGCTATCAGTGTGGTGGGAAAGGACATTTTGCCGTACAGTGCAAAAAGCTGAAGGATCAGATTAATGTGGTCCAGGTTAAAGAGACAGCAGTTGCCAAGGATTTGGAAAAAAGTCCCGTTGCCTAGACAAGAAACAGTTTAGTGTGGCGGAGAAACCTGTTCCTCCAAAAATCATGAATGAAGAAATAGACATTAGTGATCTGTTTGTAGATGACGAGCAGGATCAACTATACCAAGTGGTCAAAATGGATAAAAATGCTGTGACCAGAGCTGGGGAGAAGAAGATTGACCCCAAGATAATTTAGGAAGTTGCCCCGCCATACACCCAACAACTGGTGGAGAAGATTTAAACCACTGATAATCCTGATGAGTTATCAGACATCCCTTTAGATGAGGCCAATCTGTCGATCCCCCTCAGTGCAATAAAGGAATTGTTTCCTGAATTATCGGCGCAGATTATTCACACCCTAGATGTGGCTAATAATGCCAGCATTCACTCAGTAAATATTACACTCCAATACTCTGAGTGTATATATCTAGATATTTAAGTGAATCAAGTAAGGGTGAGGACGATTGTCACCAGCGGAGTGCCCATCAGTATTGTGTCAACCAAGCTGGTGAAGAGGATGAAGATCTCCCCAGACTTGGAACACAAGAGAGAATATGGAACAGCTGGACAAACACCACCATTTCATGTGGAGCATATAGTGCACTGCCAAAACAATTCAGGTTATTGGTGGTATCTGTGCCAGCCATAGTTTTGGTGAACCAAATTTTGATTCCTGATCAGAATGGAGTTAAATATAACTTTAAAGATAATACGTTGACCATCTTGGATCAGACATTAACATTGGTATACCAGAAGAATGGTGAAGCTATGTTAAATCAGAGAACCAACTTCATTAATATGATATACAATATGGTATTGTACCAATTCAATACCAATTAGTTGGTAGGAAGCGACATGAGATGCCAGCAGAATTTCTAGAAAACTGGGGAGTTCCATTAAGGATTAAGAAAGAAAGGACCATACTGGCCAGATCACAGATAATAGTCAACACAGGGTTGACATTAAAGATTCTTGAGCTGTCGTATGGGGAAATTGGAAGAAGTTCAGAGTGGAGCCATGGGTGGCTCCCAGGATGATAATGCCAGGTCATGGAAAAACACGAGTTCTCCTGGCGAATTTAAGCAAAAAACTGTTGAAGATTGAGAAGAATCAGAATATCACATTTATTCACTTAATCCCAATGGCCAAATTGAGACAATTCCACAATTTTTTGTCTCTCAATGAAATGAGGTTACAAGCCAGGATAGCTGAAAGCATCAACCTATTGGTTGATCAAGAGCAGCTCGCTGATCTGCTGAAAGGCCAGCAGGAGGAGGTGCTCAAATTATTTGAGAAATATTGGGAGGTGTTCGCTCAGGATGACCATGATTTGGGATGTGCATGAGACGTAATTCACAAAGTCGACACCTGTGAAAATCTACCAATAAGGATGAGTCTGATTTGAAGATTAAAGCTGCTGAAGCGGTAGTGGAGGATAAGATCATCAAACTAGTGAAGCATGGGCTTATAGTTCCATCATCAAGACCCTGGGCGAGTCTAATATGATTGAAAAGAAGAAAAATGGATTGAACCAGGTGGTAATTGACTACTGGAGGCTGAACAAAATTACAAAGAAGGATTTGTATTCCCTATGAGGATCAAAGATGTGATAGATCGTTTAGGAGAAGCGAAGTGTTTCTTCATGATGGATCTAATCTCAGGATATAGGCAGATCGACTTGCCCAAGAAGACCAAGAAAAATGCGCTATTATTACCGCGCAGGGGTTATATCAACTGGTGAGGATGCCCCAGGGTCTTTGCAATGCGCCCGCAACGTTCCAGAGGGCCATGGACGCGATATTAAGTGACCTGAAGTTGTCATGAGTCCTGGTATATCAGGATGATATTAGTGTGTTCAGTAGAACGTTTACTGATCACCTGCACCACTTGGAAGAAGTTTTTAAGAGACTGTCTGTGGCTACCTGAAGATCAAGCCAAGGAAGTGCCATTTCTTCAAGAAAGAGTTGGAATACCTGGGATTTGTGATCAACTCAAGTGGATTGATGCCGCAAACCCAGAAGATAGCAGCTAAGGAGCATATAGCTGTACCAAAGAGTGTCGAAGACATCCAAGTATTCCTTGGGATGGTAAGATACTATAGATGATTTATTTGGGACCTTGCCAAATAGCTGAGCCTTTATTTCATTTATTGAAGGATCCAAAAAAGGGATTCATATGGAATGAAGAGGCCCAGGACTTCTTTGATGAGTTACGCCAGTATTTGATAGATTCGCTGATTTTGTAGTATCCAAATTTTGATCAGGAGTTTATCATTCAAACTGATGCTTTGTTGAAGGCGATTGGCGCCATACTGAGCCAAGTAGACGAACTTCGGGATGAGCATCCGGTGGCATATGTGAGCCAGACACTCTCAGCTGCTGAGAGGAACTACACCGTGACTGAGAATCAATGCCTTGTGGTCATTTACACATGTAAGCAGTTTTGAGTGTACATCCATAGAACGCACTTTAAGGTGGTGATGGACCACTCTTTGCTGTGTTGGTTGCACAATTTTAGAGCTTTGGAAGGATGACTGGCCTGATGGGCACTTAAGCTTCAGGCTTATGATTATGAGATAGTCCACCAAGCGGGGGCTTCTCATCAGAATGCAGATGGCTTATCGCGGTCGCCAATGGTCCAGTTGGTATACCAGCAGGCGGATGAGCTATTCTGGAGAATGGTCAAAGGAAGAGTTAAGGACGAGCCTTGAGAAATCCAAGGTGCACTTTGAAAAGTGATGGAAAACACTGAGACTATGGATGGACAAGTACTCAAAATGATCAACGGGAAGTGGCTATTATTTCCAAAACCTTCAGAAAGAGCAGCAATAGTACAAGCAGCTCACAAGGTTTTCAGGCATGGAGGCCTGAGGAAAACAATCAACTATATTCGCCAGTATTATTACTGGGAATTGATCAACTATGATGTCACGGATCATCTGGCTTGTTGCGTGGAGTGCCAACTGCACAAACCACACAAGAACACAACTGGATACTGACTGGTCCACCCTGGATTCACCTGGCACACGGTGTCCATTGATGTGATGGGACCGCTGGCAATGAGCCCAGGAGGAGTCAAGTACATTATAGTAGCCATTGACCATCTGATGAGATAGTTTGAAACGAAGGCCCTAACCAGATTAGAAGCTACCGGCACTGCGAGATTCATCCTGTATCAAGTAGTATACCATCATGGATGTCAACAAGTCCTATTGAGTGACAATGGGACCAACTTCACGTCTCATGTGATCCTGAGGCTAAATGAAATAATGGGGATCCAAGGAGTCATGTCAGTACCATACCAGCTGGATATTAATGGACTGGTAGAATGGGTCAATGAGATTATGGCCAAGACACTGAGGAAGCTAGTCGCAGGGAGAACTTCCACGTGGGGAATGTACCTGAGTTTGGTGACATTCATTACAACATTAGTCATCATATGGTAACGGGAAAGACGCCATCTGAATTACTATACAGAAAAAAGGCTGCATTACCACCAATATTATAATTGGTGGTGGAAACTACATTGGGGATGAGTACCAAGCAATACTTGATTTAACTGATGAGTATCCTGATTGATATGCAATCACAAGCATTTGATACAACCTCAAAGAAAAGGCTACAAGCAAAATTGATGGATGACAAAAAACTGACTGGCATTAGAAGAATATCGAATAGGGGAAAGAGTCGCCTATTGCTATATGCATGGTTTCAGTTAATGAAACAAATTAGATGCATTGTGGTCAGGTCCAATCAAAGTAATCGCCAGGATGGCAACTGATGCTTATTCCTTTAAGATTCTCTTGGATGAAAGAGTTGTAAATTGAGTCCACGCTAAGTAGCTAAAGCGTTGGATCAAGGAAAAAAAGAGTTTTAAAGGACCAATGAACCATTAATTTGGTCATGTCCTGATGATTAGGTCAAGTATGAAAAAAGGACCTCTGAACCAATCTATATAGTAAGTCCAGAAAAGGACCTCAGAACCATGGAAAACTGGTAGTTTTAAGTAGCCAGGACACAGTTTGGGGGTTAAGATGGACCTCTGAACCAAAACAAGGTCAAGTCCCATAGTAAAAAAGAAGAAAATTAGAGATAAAAAAATATGGAAAAAAAGAGTTTTAAAAAATAGATAAAAAAGCTGATAAATGTTTAGAATTTTTTTTATTGGTTGTCCTCAGTAAGGGGATGATTCCGCCTATGTCACCTCTTGGGGAGGGAGGATGGATTATAGTAGGAATAAACTGCCCATCAAAATCAATATGCTATTGGACGCTTGTGAGGGTGAGACCTACGCAAAACCACGTTTGTTGAGCGGAATCTGATCCCTGAGAAAAAGTGACTAGGGGAAGGGAAATTGAAATGTTGGAAGATGCCAATCGTGAAACCCCAAAGTGGTGAGGAAAGCAGCAATAAAGAAATATTGCAATTGGTGAATAACCCTGAGTAACCTGATATGGCACCAGAGCTGAAAGATTTGTCTTGAGCGCCTACTGACAGGCTTCATCAAGGACACCAGACATGTGGGCCAGCAACAAAGAAGGAATACTCGACGGGGGTTGCCAAATCATTTCCCTTTCAATGCCTTCAGTGGAAGATAGCAATGGGAAGCTCCGGAGAAGAGGTAGTTGTGCAAAGAGCATATTGCATCCTGCAAGCGGTGACTATGGGCTTCACGGAAGCTAAAGCTGAATGACCAGTGGAAACCAGGTGAGGATGAAAGCTTCATAGACCAACTTCAAAGAACTTGGCCAGCAAAACGAGGAGCATAAGCAGCAGTATCTCAATCTAGAAGGATATCCTGATCAGAGGGATTCAACGCTATTGTCAAAGCCTCAGTGACTTGGGCCCAGAGTTCAGCATAGGGGAGCTCAAAGTGTATGCTGCTCCCAATTAAGAGCTCAGAAACCAGTACAGAGGGTTTGTAAAATTAGTTAAGTCAGAAGAGGAACACAGGGAGCAGATCTGACCCAGCCAGTAATGAATGATCCAGAACAACCAGAATAATCTCTGGAGCATCTACGATGATGTTCAGAGCATCAGAAAAACGAGCCAAATCCAGGAGGGTTTTGAAGTCCAACTCAGGGATCGACTGCAAGGGAAGAGTCAGCTGAGAGTTGTTCATAACGATGGCTAGCCTTGTTTCAGAGGGATTAGTTACCATTTCTGGTAATTTGAAAGAAGGACTTTATGCTTGTGCTAGACTAGGCGTATGAGTCCTGGAAGGACCATATAAAAGGTTCCGTCAAGCATTTTAACTCATCTGCTGGAAGAGACGGAGGTATAATCAGACAGACTGTTGAGGAGCTGCTGGTAGCGAGATTCAGAAGTTGACATATGATATTGATGAGAGGAAGGATGTCGGACTTATATAGAAAGTTGACATTATGCACTCTAGTTTCATTAGGCTCCAATTTCAGGGAAATTAATCTCAAAATTAATGGGATAAGCTCTCCAAGAGAAGAATTAGGAATGACTTGAGCCAATAGGTTATGAGCGAAATAAAGAGGGCGAATAGAAATAAGTATTCTTAATCAAGCCATGAAACAAACATCAACAGCAAGACTCTTCTGTATCTAGGATGAGGAGAAAATCAGGAATTCAAGGACGCCAGACCAAGAATCCTGATATGACAGTGGGTCATATACCCTGACAGGAGGAAAACTGGATCTCAGGACTAATATTGTCACGAGTAAATCAATAAGCACGGCATGACAGAAGTTTGTGGGGTCTGCACTCTGAGAAGTGGTAGCAAGGAGGAAGAGGAAGAATGCCGTATGCCAAAGGTTGTCCCAAGCAACGTTGAGTATTGAAAATTGTACTTCGCTTGAACCAATGAAGTATTTGACCAGGTGTCCAAAGTGGTGTTCTCATGACCCAGTCCTTTCCTTGTTGAAAATCTAGGCAAGGGGGATGTGTTGGGATTTTTGCCCATATTTCCAGCCTGCTAGATTACCTGGTGTTACTGGGGGAAAATATTCCCTAAGGTGAAGTAATCAAAAATTGGTTGGCTCAAGTTTCTGAGGAACTACATTTGGGGGATTTTGATATAAAAACCTGGTCATATCCATTGGGGATTGAGCTGGATGAATACCTAATATATCATCTGGCGGAGTGGCCAACAATATAGGGGCATCTGATAGTGATTAACTATCAGGTGTACCAATTGGGATTGGTCAGGTTTCATCACTGACTGATTGGAAATGAATAGTGAGTTGCGAGGCAAGTGATGCTGCCTGCAACTAACCAATCAATCATAAGGTGAAGTGACCTGACATAATGGGTAATAAGTCTCATTACCTAATCAGGTCGCTAGCCAAATATGGTTGGTTTGCTTGGATTGAGAGGAAATCGTTAGATACACATTTTTGACTCTATCCATTTGAGGTCTCAAGGATGTCCAATGATGGAATCCTAGCCAGGATGATGTGGACCATCGCTGTCAAGACAAGGAAGGGTTATTCAATAGCAACGACTGCCATTTCAGCAAAGAGGTGTCAACTGAGAGTTAGACAACCGAATCCCCTACTATATAACTCCCTAGGATTTACTATAATAAAAACAATAATTATTGTGACATTAGTATTATATATGAAAGCATTATTAGCTACGGTTATATTATCAATTTGGCGTATAGTTAGACTATCATCTTCTATTGTGTCGTTACATCTCAAGGATATTATTGCAGAAGGCAATAATCGGAAGACTCTCAGACAAAAGAGTAGAGATCTGAGCGGGGATCTAGAGACAAAGGAACCACAATCAGGGATAGCTGCTGACTGTATGTTGGGCCAAAAGAGACTGTCATCAGGAGATCTTGACGAAGATTGGGTGGACAGTAATACAGGGAACAAATCCTTATGAGTATGACTTATCAAGTATTTAATTGGAAGTACTTGCCAAAGTGTTGGGCCTGATAATAGTTCTAGCTCAACTACGGATAATAGTCTCCATACTATTGTCAGATAATATATATTCTTTACAATGCAAGGTGCTCAAGGAAGCTGAACCTGTGCAGTAAAAAGGTTGCTGTGTTGAAGACTAATAATCAACACTTAAATAAATTTTTACAACCCGCCCATGAGTTGAGTGGCTGAGGGGTGACCCACCAATTGCCCCCATATTGGTGGGATCCTTTGTTAAGCGAAATTTTATTGGCAGAAACAGGATCCTTCCGCTTAATATTGGGAGCACTAAAGTTGATGGATATGTCATAATTGATGGATGATTTTGAGTAACTCTGCATCCTCCTGAAGAGTGTATGCCATAGCATTATGCAATATGCGATAGGGCTTGATAGCCGCTGTTATTGATATGCCCACCTCCTCATTAGATAAGACATTTGCACCCAACAACACAGAGCCTCATTAGTGAACAGCTCCGCGAACTGTACTAAAGACTCATTTTTTGGAAAGATGTTGTTAAGTCCTCCTTGCACTGAGCCATTTTTGCAGTGCCCCAAACAGGTGAGTTGCAGTATCCTTAATCTCTTGGTAAGCTACAGTATTGTTTTTAAGATAACATGTAACTTGATCAGCACTTGAAACATCCAACGCAGACAACAACAGTTTAGCTTTCTGTCAATTTGAAACCCCTTCTATGTTGGGACCATCTAGTACTAAAAAAAAGAAACCCCTTCTATGGCGAACTCAAACCGCTTAAAAACCCATGTATGTTACCATCACAGTTAAATGGGGGCAGCCTGTCACTGCAGATATCCTTTTCCTTAACAACCTTATCTAATTTATACTCTGCACAGTCTAGCCTCTCTGTTGTGCTGCTCAAGAGGTTGGCAAGTTGGCTGGCATGGTCGCCTACCAGAAGTTGTTTATGGAATGCATGGTTGAGCTGCTCAGTAATATTCTTATTTTCCTGAAAAAGCACTTTTTGTGCCCAAAGTAAGGTATCCAAAGCAAGCTTCAGTTCCTCATAGTGAGAGAATTTAATCACCGGGGGTAGTGCCCCATCAAAGTGAGCTGGTTGCACCATAGGTGTAATTGAGAAAGTTATTAGTTTATCAATGGGCCCCCTGTAGTGAGCACCACTGTTAACTTTTGGCGGATATGGCAATTTCCGCTGAATGAGTTGCATAAGGTTTTAACCCACTGAGCAATGGGCCAACAATATGGAGATTGTTGGTCACTCAAATGAACGAAATAAAATTATATAAAATAGGAGGTGATCGCCCCAACTACACTACTTTTATATAATATAATATATGCAGCAGATCTCTGCTCACGCTCGCTCTTCTAAAAAACCTCCCCTTTCTTGATCATCTCATCCTGCTTATATTGTAACAATTTTGGATAGTATTACTTACACGGCTTAGTAACTCAATTTTCCATATCTCATTGGTTATATCAAATAATCCAATATTACCTCAAATTTGAAGTGCTCAAATTATCATTACCAGTTCGATTCCAATGGATTCCATTCATTTCGCTGGATGACCTCAGCCATTACTAGTTTGATTCCAACGGATTCCATTTATTTCGCTGGAGGACCTCAGGCTTATTGTCCAGTCATATCAAATCCACATTATTTTTGTTGCCAGTAGATTTAGGAACGGTGATTGTACCAAAGTTATTTGGCTAACATCAAGGACTATTGGAGAATCTATTTTCCTTGTTATAAGCAGGAGTTCTTTAAGAAAAGCGAGTATATATCTTTGAATCTTATGTCAAGTCAATTTAGCTTGCACTATCGGCTAAAAATTTAACATTTTGGTGCTTGCTACAGGGGGCATTAAACACACCATTGCAATTGATTTCAATCTACAACCCTCACAATTTAGAAAAGGTATGGCAACAACAAGACAGAAACTTATGTTGCACCTTTCACATTTTCATGTCTTCAAGAATACTTGGTTGATGAAATGGATTTAATTAATTCCTAAAAAGCAGGAAGAAAATTGTTTGATATGGATCTTGATGCCAAAAAAAACACTACAAAAATCTTCCTTCTATACCAAATGATCCTCACTTGCATGAAAGTATGGATGTTTTTTATTCAAGGTGGGTTGACCTTGGGACAAATATACCACACTGAGAATATTTTCTAGCCAGTACAGGTTTTGAACTCAAAACCTGCACTAGGGGTGGAAGCAGTTTTACCCGCTTGGCTAACCACCCTTGAAAGTATGGATGTTAATGAACCAGTAACATCAGACAATGGTAGAAATTCCTCTGGTGAAAACCCTTTTCCACACCTTATGGAAAGTTTACCTACATCAGATTTCAAACTCAATACAAGGATCAGTTTTGGCCAATAGTCATCCATTCTATTATAATGAGAGAAGCAATGCTCCAATTATTGGAGATACTGGGTCAAAAAGAAAAACCCTTTTAATTACCAAAAGTTGGCAATGAAATTCTTAAGCCACTAATAGCCAATTTTGTGATAAACCCATTTTAAATAAATTTTTAAATCCTATCTGGCACACCAGGACACTGCAGGCGGCTTTTGACCAGTCTTCTCCAAAGCAAAGAGATAGTCCTCTACCTTTTGGAAGTCATGTCTAAATTAAATTGGGTTATAGCCTGGTAAAGGATGCCAATCTGTCAGTTTCCATCTAAAATTGCACCTGTAATTGGGAAGGATCACTGACTGGAAACAATAAAACGCTTATTAATCCTTAAATTCTATCATAAGTTGAGTAGGATGGGATAGAAAAGATATATAAAAGAAAAAATATGTTATTTATAAAAAAATTATAAAAACAAGGAAATATGATACCTAAAAATATAACTCATAATTTTATACAAAAAAAAACAAAAAAGGGCCAATTTCACTTCTGATGCATTTTGATTTTAACAATGAGCCTGAATCCAAGTGGGGCATTCAAATTATTTTTGGGTGTGGTTGAGTACTATCACTGATTTATTATCAACTTTACTCAAATTGGAAAACCTTGTTTATCTTCTTAGGATAAGGTCTTTTTTAGTGGAATTTGGCCTGCCAGGATGCATTTGACCAGCTTTGTTTTCCCTACTAGTTTCACCAGTATTGTGCTATCCTAAATTTTAACCAAGAGTTTATTATCCAGATGGATGCATCATTAATGGTAGTTGGAGCCGTTCTGTCCCTAGTTGGAGAATATAGCGAAGAGCACCCAGTAGCCTATGCTTGTTGGACCTTAAATGCCAGAGAGAATTTAAAATGTGACAGAAAGGGAATGTTTGACAGTTCTATATGCCTAAAAATAGTTCTGAGTAATTTTTATGTAACGCATTTTACCATAATTACTGATCACACACACCTAAAATAGCTTAATAACTTGAAAGAGCCAGAAGGATGTTTGGTCACTGGGAACTTAAGCTGCAGGCTTATGACTATAATATCAAGCATTAGACTGGTGCTAATCATCAGAATGCTGATTGCTTTTCTTACCTGACCATCATGGCAACACTATGTCAGCCTGCAGATTCCTTATTCCATAAAATGGTTAGTAGAACTTTTGCTAATGAGCCTGTTAATTTCTCAGCGTTTGAGCTTGATCCTGCCGAGTTGGTTTTGCACAGGGTATGAGCCACTGAGCAGCCAAATTGGATGATATGAGGATCGACAACTTATACTAAAACTCAATAAAATATGTATTGAGCTATCACCCCTTATTTTGATCTTTATTTCTAGTATAAATTGCAGACTTATCTGCGCTCTTTCTTCCCTTGTCAAAAGACTATCCCCTTTTAATCTTCCATCAGGCTCTTTAAAACTCGATCCCTAGCAGGATGTATCCTCAGCTTGGTAATCTTCTATTCTTCTTCCTTTTTTGAGTTGGTCTCATTTGTATCAAATCTCAGCTTAACACCTCTCAATTTCTTGAATGTCCTCATTTTTCTCAATTATAATTTGTGTATCCCCTTTTCATAGATCTCAAGACTCATCTCAATTCACCTTTGCTCCGCCAATATGGGTAGCATATTGTTCAGTCATATCAACTTCCTGACATTACCCCCTTTGACTGGACAATAGGCTCTTACTGTTTGTATGCTCAAAGGAACTTTGCATGGACTCAGTTGATAATCTGACCCCCAGCAGGTTCCTTAATTGTGTAGACATCCATGCCAGTATTCTCAATAATCTTGAACGGGTTGACCCAAATGTTGGAGAGCTTATTTTTCGTCCAAATCCATGCTGGTCATGGAATAAAACATAATTCCCTACAGCAAACAATGGAAGTCCACTCCAGCGCTTCTGGTCAGCCGCCTTGTCACGAATTTTCTTAGCCAAACTGGTGGAGTAGGCTTCCATTTGCAATATGATCAATGTATCCATGAATTGCCTCAAATATCGCTGAGGATTCACACCACCAGTGTCCTCTACACATGAATATAGCAAGGCAGGCAGAGTTGGATGTCGACCATACAGCAGTTGAAGGTGACTCTTACCAGTGGCAGAATGATAGCTGATTTTATAAGCAAACACAGCAGTAGGTAGAAGAGCACTCCATTCTAGGGGCTGGTTCATTATCAATTTGTGGAGTATGTTCACTGGGGTACCATTGACTCACTCCACCATCCCATTAGATTCTGGATGATAGGGGATGGTCAAAACCCCACAAATTGCCATCAACTTGTTTAACTTCAGCAGGATATGCAAAGTAAAGTTGGTTCCATTGTCTGTCAGGATGAATTGCGGGCAGCCATGCCACTGTATAACACACTCAATAATAAACTTGGAAGTGGTGACTGCTTCTAATCGCTAATAGCCCTGGCCTCCACCCATTGGGTCAAATGATTGATGGCAACAATTATATACTTGGATCAATTGGCACTAGTCGGCAGAGGTCCCACTACATTAATGGAAATGGTGTGCCATGCGAACCAGGGCTTTACTAGTTGATAGTTGATTTTATTATGGAAAGTTTGTTCAGCTTGAAGCTGATGGCAACAGCTAACTGTTTCCAATACTTTATAATGCATGCTTTCCCAGTAGTATCAGGGTTGCAAAAACTCTAGTGACTTCCGCAATCCTCCATGGCCTACAGCCTGATGAGCATCCATAATTATTGAGGGTCTATTCAAAGGCTTAGAGAAATTCAGTGTCAAGTTTCCAATCCAGTTGTATAATTCTCCCCTTTTTACGAAGGTACCCTCCCTGATCCATCTAACACCTTGATCACCTGTGGTGGCTCATCCTGGTATTTATTCACCACCATCTAATCATATATTATATCAGCTAGATCCACTGTGATAGAGACCGTGGGCAATTGAGACAGACAATCTGCATTTTGATGTTTTGCCCCAGGTCGATGCAAAATCTCAAAATTGTATGCTTGCAACTTCAGAGCCCAACGTGCAAGCCATCCTTACGGTTTATGCAGACCCTGTAGCCAGCGCAAGGTAGCATGATCCGTCACTGTTTAAAATCTTACCCCATGCAAATATACCCAAAATTGTTTGTAAGCGTAGATAACTGCTAAAAACTCCTGCTCAGTTACGGTGTAGTTTGGTTCATAACAGTTCAAGCTCCAACTACAGAATGCAAAAGGATGTTCCACACCGTCATCATCATTCTGGGATAATACTGCCCCAATAGCAGCTAGGGATGCGTCCATTTGTACTATGAACAGCATATCAAAGTTGAGGTATTGCAAAATGGTTGCACTTGCTAATGCAGTACGCTATACATTCAAAGCATTCTGGAATCATTCCATCCAATTGAAAGAAGCGTTTTTCTTTTATAGCTCAAAAAGCGGGGCCCCAATGCAGCTGAGATTGGGAATGAACCGTCGATAATACCCAACCATTACCAGAAACACCTGAACGTCCCACTTATTTCCTGCCAAGTCATCTTGCCTATTGCTTCCACTTTAGCCAGCTGCGGTTTAAGCCCATTAGAATCCACAACAAAACCAAGGTATTCAAATTGCTCTTTAGAGAAATGGCACTTTCAAAACTTAATTTTGATATTAGCAGCAGTGAGGCGCTAAAGCAGTTGCTCCAAGTGGGCCAGATGCTCTGTAAACCTTTGTGAAAACACATTGATGTCGTCAAGGTAAACTAAGACCTAGGACAGCTTTAAATCACCTAAAATTGTATCCATGGCATGCTGGAATGTAGCCAGAGTATTACACAATCCTTGTGGCTTGCGCGTTAGCTGGAACAACCCTCTCAAGGCGATGATCACACATTTCTCCCGTTCCATTAATGGCAATTTTATCTGCCAGTACCCTGAGATCAAATCCATGGCGGAAAAATAGTTCGCCCCACCTAATCATTCTAACGCATCATCAATCTGTGGAAGAGGGTAAGAATCCTTATTTTTGACGTTTATTGAGTTTATGATAGTCAATAACCACCTGATTTGAGCCATCCTTTTTCTTTATGATGAGTACAGGTGATGCCCAGGGACTGTTTGATGGCTCTAGCATCCCTTGCTCAATAAGCTTATCCACTTCATCAGAGACAACCTCTTCTGCTGCTCTATAACGTCTAATAGGACAAGAAAAAATGGGAGGGTGATCCCCCATATCAATCCGATGTACCACCCCTTGAGCGCACCCCAAGTCATGATTATTATTTGCAAAAATAACAATACTTTTCAAATAATGCCATAGCCTTATCTTGCTGATTCACCAATAGCCCTGTGAGCTCTTCTCGCAGTACTACAGTCAGTATGCCAAACGAGAAGCAAGCTGGTAGTCTAAGATCTTCCCATGAGTCAAAGTCATGAATACGATGAACTTCCCCAATAGGGATGAAGTGTAGGTAAGCCACCACTTGGTGCCGCCTGATTGTTATTGTCTCCTTCTGTAGGTTCACAAGCAGCACCTTCACCTCCCCATTCCCAGGAAACTATAACCCCAGAGCCACATGTGGTTCGAGCTGTGAGTGCTGATGAGGGGCCAAGATTTCTCCATAAAGCCCCTTAGGGACTTCGATTTTTGAGCCCAGTCCCTATTATGCTCTGGTGTCCAGACGGTAAGCTTAAAAGGCACGTTGCTCAAAGTGGGATTCCTTTGTACTCATTTATATGGTTTGGGGAGAATCTTGGTCCACCAACTCAGTTGCTGGTAGTGAACAGGGATCAATCCATCACTGTATTCTAGATTGACCTGACTTGATTGGACTGGATTGTTGGGATTTCACCAGAGGGAGAATATACTGGAATCTATTGGCTGAACATAGTAAGGGTTTCTCCCGCCATATTTATCACAACGCCAAATTTACTTATAAAAATGCACCGATAAACATATCATAGTGGTTATTTGGCAAAACCATCGCCGGAGCAGACACCTGAACTAACATGAATCATAGAGGTAACGCACTATATACTCCTTCTGACACAGTGCTGTGCGTTCCCGCAGTTCTTTATACTACTCTATGGTCCACATCCAGTTTCAACATAATTTTAGCCACCAACTGAGTTAGACTATGTTCACAGGAGCTCCCATGTCTATGATAGCGCGGATTTTTGTGTTTTGAAAGAATATGTTGCAATAAGTGCATTCCAAGTAAGAAGAATCATTAGGGTTTATTACTTGTACGTTCAAGGGCTTTGTGTTACTTAAAAGGGAAGAAATGCCTTTGCCAAAATTGAGGATACTCACTAGCGATTTTCTCCACTAGAATGGCTAAATTAACCCCTACTAAAGGAGTGATGTTCGTCGGAGGATCTGAGTTGCTAATGTCAGTCAGTTCCAGAATCTGCCAGGCATATGGTTTCTGCACATCATGGCAGATCTCGGCCCAATGGGGTAAACTTTTACTCTCAGAAACAGAAGCAGGAGTATCCAGAAAAAGCTGCTGGTATAACAAATCATTTGATTGAGGTTCAATTTCTGTTCGCCAAGATGTTAGAGAATTATTGGGGACAAGTGATTTTGAACTTAGCGGAGATAGAGCGTCCCATCTCTTCTCTGCTTGAGCTTTTTCCTGCTCTATTATTCTCATTGGTATTATGTACAAATGTGGTTGACTAGGGCAATTGACTGCATAATGCCCTCTTTGTCCGCACTGGAAGCAAGTGCTTATAAAAGGTGCACATATATAGTTTGGGGCGGAAGAACCAGGTCAAATATTGCTAGTAAGCTCCCAAGGTCGCAGAAAAACTGGTGAAGTGTACCTAAGCCGGAAAGGGTCTATTGGCTCATGTGAGAGATGAATATGTTCCGGTGGCTGATAGCCCAGTTGCTGCAGCCTATATTTCGCAAGGGTTGGAGTGGGAGCAACAGCGATCTTCTGGGCTATGTTGGGGGCGCTGTTTGTGGAGGAGAGCCAATGTAAGGTGCTCAAAATTTGAATAAGTCCAGTATCCCTGTCCAACACATGGGACATAGCGTTATATAGTTCATTATAGGGCTTGACAGCCGCCATCATTGCTATGCCTGCATCTTCAGTGATTAAAATATTAGCTCCAAGTAGAATGTGTGCTTCCAGTAAAAACTGCTCAGCAAATTCTGACAGAGTTTCATTTTGGTGGAACTGTATAGCCATAAATTTGGCTTTTTGTTGTGACATCTTGGTAGCACCCCTGAACAGCCAAATAACAATCACTTTTACTTGCGCATAAGATACCAAGCTGTTGGGAAGATAGCAGGTCACTTGATCAGTGCTTTTCGCATCTAGAGCGAACAGCAGCAACAATTACACTTTGCATCAATTTGTAGCTCCTTCCACAGCAAATTCAAATTGTTTAGAAAACCCGTGTAGGTTCCTGTCATGACTGAAAGGAGGTAGTTTTTCAATTCAAATGAATTTGCTTTGCTCTAGGTTCCTTCTGCAAGGGGCAGGCAAAGTTATTATCAGAGCGAATATGAGAACCATTACTTGATGCGTTATCATACAGCCAGCCAGATAAATTTGAACTCATTGAAAAAGAATCAGGAGAAGTGTGTCATGCGGGGGGTCCACTGTACCACCTGATGTATATTCATTCGCTGACCCATAACCTTCTTCCCTCAAGTCACCACTAACTGCCCTTCTTCCCTCAGCTCCAGCATGCTCTGTGAAATGTTTGTTGATCAACTGCTCCATTTTAAATAAATAACATTTACACCGCCCATCCTGAAATTCTTTTTCAGCGATTCATACTGCTGTTGCAATTCCTGATGAACTCTCTTTACTTCGTTCAGTTGCTGTTCCAAAGCTTGTACTCACACTAAAACTTCTTTTTGATTATATTCTGCAGGCGGGTTTGCTGTTGACTTGCAGTTTCCGCTTGTTGATTGGCAACATTTATCTGGTTGACAAGGTAGGATCGTTCTCATACCAATTCATCAATGGCCCGTTGGAGAGCATCAAGACGCTCTTGCATGTCTGCATATTCTCTTGTCTCAACAATCAGAAGAGGGAAGGCTTGTTGGCGCTCAGTCTGACTAACGACTTCCAGTTGTGTGATCTGATGAATAAGCTGGAGTAACCCAGGAGACATTGATTGAAGGATAAGCGCGTTATCTGTTCTTTGCAGAGTATTCCATTCGATACAAAGTTGGTTTATTTCAGTCAATAGGGAGCCAACTTGAGCTGCCGCTTGTTGTTCAATCAGGGTCAATTTTTCCTTGAGCTGGGCAATAATGGCTTCAAGAGCTTCTGCCCATTTGGCGAGCTCCATCATAAAATGCTTGGTATTATTCCCCAAGGTTGTGACACGCTGAATCCACTCCATTGATAGGCCATGCTGATCCAGCAGTTCCCTTATTACTCGAGGTAACTCTGAATTTTATTGTGGTACCAGAACGTCCAGTTGACAGCAAACGTCCTCAACATGATGATCCATCTGCACCAGTGCCCCTTGTATTCCTGAAAACGAATGGTCAAGGCTGTTGAGCAAAAGGTGGGTATTGTGTTGCTGTGCTTGCACAGTTTGTAATACATCTCTGATTTCAATATTATGACGAGCAAACACACGCAGTAGCTGGCGAATTGATGGTTGTACATAAGCAACTAAATATTCCTCAATTCCATGGGTACTGTTCCGGTGAGCTAACCCCATAGTAGTCACATCTAAATAAGACATGTACAGCATGTATCGATTTTCTTTATTTCATTGGTTATAGAATAAACTCAGGGCATTTTCCACAGTCTCATCCTCATATAGATGATACCCGCGCAGCAGCCATTCCAAAATATTTCTTAGTTGTTGAGGAGTCACATTTGTGGAGCGTCCATGTAGATTGGGCATCAGCTCAAGGCAATCTTCAATTTGCAAATGAATCATAACTTCGTCATCCCCTGGTTCAGTAACAGTGAATAAAGTTGGTGCGGAGTTAGGAACCTTTCAAACTTCTTCAGCATACTGCGCCTGGAATCTGATTAAGTGTTGTATAACAGATGAGGACTCAACATTGTTGATTAACTGGCTTCTGTTTCTCCAACTACAGTTACTTAGTAGCCCCTGCAGTGAGCACCACTGTTAATTCCTCAGCTTTTGAGCTCTATTCTGCTGAGTTGGTTTTGCACATGGTATGAGCCACTGAGCAACCAAATCGGATGATATGAAAATCACTGACTTATACTAAAGCTCAATAAAATATGTATAAAGCTACCGCCCCTCATTTCAACCTTTATTTCTAATATAAATTGCAGACTTATCTGCGCTCTTTCTTCCCTTGTCAAAAGACTATCCCTTTTTAGTCTTCCATCAGGCTCTTTATACCTCAATTCCACAGCTGGATGCATCCTTGGCTTGGTAATCTTCTATTTTTCTTCCTTTTTTGAGTTGCTCTTGTTTGTATCAAATCTAGGCTAATTTGTAAGTCTTAAGGAACATCCTTTGGCTCTCGATCAGGTCATCTTCCCATTCCTGATAAAAAGACACCAAATAGGATGGCAGCACCTCTCATCACTCAAGGCGATCTTGCTCACATATTAGATGAGAGATGGGTGATGGCCCTTCCACTTCAGATCCCACCCCCAATACCCACACTCACCTCAGCAGAACTGTTACGGGGAATTAATGAAATCTGTGCTGAGATTAATGAATTGAAATTGGCCAGATCTAATTAAGGTGGTAATCTGGCTGATGACTGAAATTCAAATGGCTGTAAAAGCATGAAGAATGAGATATTAGCTGGATCACCTGATGGCTCCAATTTGATAACTAAACTAGTAGAACAAATATCAGGCATCATCAATGAGAGTTCAAGCCCTCTGATAAAAATTCAGGTGTTGTGGCTTTTGTGCTGCCATTGACTGAATGAACAGTTGAATGACTGAGCGCAGGT
Organism: Massospora cicadina; assembly: GCA_022478985.1. Lineage (NCBI taxonomy): Eukaryota > Fungi > Entomophthoromycota > Entomophthoromycetes > Entomophthorales > Entomophthoraceae > Massospora > Massospora cicadina. Next base: position 64,573 of record JAKSZP010009456.1, on the reverse strand, counting down.
GGGTTGGCTGTCCCAAAACCGTTCCCAACCAAATGGACCCATCCCTATATGGGGTGGCCTTGGGGGATTTCCGTCGCTCATCAGGCCAAACACTATCATGCTAACTGTCAAAAATGTAGTTGAGCCCCAGTTTGGACGTTTGAAGTCAAACTGACAGAGACTCGGCCCACCACCAAATTTTGTGATGTCAGTTCCCAAAGAACAAACCCGCCCATTACTGAACAATTCGCCAGTTAGGTCAAATTTGTGGGACCTAACCCCATCCTGTCACTACCCAATTGACCGCTATTTAATCAGTTGCATGGCACTGAGATTATTGTTTGTCAATTTTCTTACTTTCCTTTCCAAATATAATTTTTAACAAAAAAAACCAAATTTGTATTTCCCTTTCCAACCGCATCCCAGATGGCATTTCCCTGATGGCCTATCACCCCACACTCCAGGTGGGCTTTACCAATTTTTTGGTTACTATGGCTCCCTCCATCATCGATTGGGTCCAGCAAGTCCAATATTTTTGGCTCCACAACCGCGCTCTTATGAACTTCTGGCAGCAGTACATGGGGATCTTATGGCCCTATGACCATCAATGGAAAGAAAGGATCCATCTCCTTGTCACCCCCGATGAGATGGCCTCAAATGCCAAAGATCTCGTCAAAACTATCACAGTAATCCTACCTCCTGCAGCTAGAAACACTGAGTTGGTAATAGGTTCAGTGTGGTTTGTCATCAGGATACTCTTCACCTTGCTGTTGCACCACCACTTTGTGGTATCACATTTCCCAGCTCCATATCAAGTTGTACAGTTGGCAATGCCTCTGGCATTCTGGCTTGCTTTTTGGGTGCTCACGCATCCTGACTGGCAGGCCAAACTAAACTTCTTCTGCCGTTTCCATGACATAGTTCCTCTCAATTAGCCAAATGTCCTCATTTTGCTCGATCATAATTTGTGTATCCCCTTTTCATAAATCTTGAGACTCATCTCAATTCTCCTTCGCTCCACCAATATGGGTAGCTTATCGTCCAGTTATATCTACTTCCTGACAGAGCCCAAATCAGTGCAAAAATTCTCTCTAAATTAAGAAAGGACACTTACACTGAAGAAGGAATCTTTTTTTAGTACTAGACCTGAAAAAGGAATCTTATTCAAGATGAGTAATGGGATGAAATATATATTTTTCAATCTCTCAGCCCAAGTAGACTTAACTTTGGCTGCTTATAAGGCCACCAGCTATAGAATTTATAAAAAAAACAAAGGAGCACTAAAGCAAAATTATTATTGGGAATCCATGCATTTTGACATCCATGAAACCTTGAGTCATTATCAAGAGTGCCAAGGGGAAAAACCCTTACAAAAAGCTACTTGTACCAGCTTATTTGATCAAATTTTCTTGGCACACTATATCTATAGATGTGGTCATACCCCTCTCAATTAGCAATGTGAAAGTCAAAAAATTATTGTGGCAATCAATCACTTGACTAAATGGGTCAAAGCCAGGGCTAATAGGGACTTAGGAGCCTCAATGACCGCTAAATTCACCTTGGAGCAAGTTATGATCTGCATGAATATCTTAATTACATATTAATGGATAATGGCACAAATTGCACCGCAGTTATTCATCAGAAGCTACTTAAGTTAATGAAAGTTTGTGTTCTGTCAACTCCAAACCACCCAGAAACAAATGTCACAGTGGAAAGAGTTAATGGAACACTTGTCAATATCCTAAGGAAGCTATCTTCTCAGGAGCCCTTTAATGGAGTACATTCCTCAGTTTGGGCATTTTGTCTATAGCATCTCTTACCATTTGTCCATGAAATGATCTCCAACAAACTTCTATAGGGAATTGCCCAGCCTTACCGCTGATGTTGTATTCTTTGCTAAATTACCTCAAGAATTGAGATATTTTCAGTTTGTTGAGCAGCATGCAGAAACCTTAATCAAACTGAAAGCTCAGGTTTTCAAAATAACTTTAAGCTTTAAAAGGCTCAACATGCAAAGAATCAGTAAAACTGGTACATTCTTACCAAATTTGCTTTGGGCAATGAGGTATTAATTTTTAATACTCACGGTTTGGGCTGATCTCACAAGTTAAATCACATTTTTTGGTTGGCCCATTTGACATAATTGAGAAAATGTCAAACTTCATCTACATTATCAGGGAAGAAAATTTGTGGTATGTCTATAATAGAGTCCATGCTATGTTTCTGAGAAAGTATAGTAAGCTGGCAGACTATGAAATAAAAACATTGATCTTATGTAAAAAATAAAAATGATAAAAAGTGAGGAAAAAATAATAAAGCATAGTAAAAATATAAAAAAGTATTTGAGGTAGGCAACCTTGGGACGAATATATCACACCAAGATTTTTTTCTAGCCAGGCACAGGTTTCAAACTTGTACTGAACAAAACCTGCACTAGGTTGGAAGCAGGAATTACCCTGCCAGGCTAACCACCCTAAAAATAATAAATATATATAGAAAAAAAGAATGATATAACAAGAATTAATATGATAAATTAGTTATATTAAAATTCTTTTTGACAAAATATATGTATTATAAGAAGTCATCATTAATTAATAAGCTTAAGTTTCTCAGCTTTAAGGGGGCAAGTGACTCAAAACCTGATTCTCTTTCCACTCAGCATAACTTTCTGAGCAAAAGAACACGAATTAATAAATGCAAATCCTAATCACCCAATGTAGTTACACTCCGATGTCCTAATATTCTCTGCCTTTTGTCCAGTGTGGGGCAGCGGCAAACCTCCCCCACCATTTTCTGTCTTGCAGGAAAATGTGCTCAGACTGGTTCAACCAGTCATCTCAAACCATGGGACAATTTGTTCACCCAAGGATCTTGACGCCCATCTTGCTCATACCCAAGCGGTACCTTGCTGCCCCCTGGTACTCCCTTAGAGCAACATGCATTTTGGCCTTAAATTAAATATGGGAAACTATTCCCATACCATGACCAAGACATTATCAATTGGCTCAGGCGGTGATGACACCTGCTGGATTCATAGATCTCCGCCCCTATAGGGGATATTTTGACCTTAGCTTCACCTGTGAAGCTGACACTGCCACTGCAGCAACTGTGCCCCTGGTATTCCAGGGCACCCCTCTCCCCACAACTTGGACCCAGCTCCCAATAGACACCACTTTGGTGGTCCATTTGTTGGGTTTCCCACCCGCCTCCCCCTGCGGTGCTCCAAGAGCTTATGGATGGTTTGGCGACCTATGGCTCCAACCCCATCTTACAATTTGTGGTCCCAAATGGGGCTACATGATACGCTGGGCCTTGGGCATCTGCCACAATCAGCCCTGAATTTAGTAAAATTGCCGCTAATGCCACCTTGCACCATTATTCCTTCAGCGCCAAACCATCCATTTTGGGCCCACATCAAGAGCGGGTGGACAATCTGCCCATCATGTTTTGAGTTGGACCACTCAAAATTCAAGTGCCCCTCCTTAGCCACTTCTGATAGATTGGACGACTCTTCCACTGACCTCCAATCTGCCACCCACCCCATACTTATTCTAGTATGGGGTACAATCCTACCTCCCCTTCCCCCAAAACTGGAAGCTGCAGCTGCACCTGAAGTCACAAACTAAACCTCCTCCTCACCCCAATGCCACAGTTAATTCCTTCAATAAAGCATCAGATTGGATCCCAGTTCAATCCCATGCTTCCTCAAATGAATCAACCAAACCTCAACCATACGCCGATTCCCCAATTCAATTCAACCAAACCCATGGTAGTTATTGGCTGAAATTGATGAATCAGGTAAGCTTACTGAAGAACCATCTCTGCAAATTGAGCAGTTCATTAATGAAAAATGGGATGCCAAATACCCCCCTTGACTATATACCCCTTAGACAAATTCCAAATCATTTTGCAGTGATCACCAGCTTGCAGTCAAAGCAGATGCAACACCAGATTGTCACCCCCTTCGTAAAGCTGTCACCAAATTATTGGTGATGCTCACAGGAGGAATTTCACCTCCTGTTATCCCTGAAACTCTTAATCAAAAGAGTAAAATCACAGTAAAGCAGCTATACAAAAATGCTAAGAATTAAATCCAGAGCATGGCAACTATAGCATGGAACTCAAAAGTTAAAATTACCCAAACCAACATTGCCACGTTTATTTAACTCCCAGATGCCCGCATTAAGCTGAAAAAGCTTTGACCAAAATATATCAATGCCATTAACCTAGCTGGCAATTTCTATAGCCAACTATTAAAGATATCAACTACATGCTACAGATGCCCCAACGCCCTTACTGTCTGCCCTGAAATGTACTCTACTATGAGAGGTAGAAGCTGCTGCCAAAGATGAGCCCCCGCGACTCCCCCCACCCCTTCCGCCATAAAGGATAAGTGGTTTCCGCTGCCCACCTGGTTGGTTGTTTTTAAGTGTTTCACTCAATCCGCTCATTGGGCGTTTTTTTTGAAACAAATAGTTACATTAGTTTTTATTTTATTTTTAATTTTGGTAATGTCTTTCCCCTGGTCAGCTTACCTTGACTAAATATATGTGACTCAAAACCTGATTCTTCCTCTGCATATGCCAATACAGCCTAATCTAGTTGCTGAGTGACAATAAAAAGGGCTGTAATGGCATAGATCCAGATGCGCTGTATACTTGTTGTAGCCAATTCCTAGAAAACAATTAGTAGTGGAGGCACAAAACCATTAAATGTGATCCAATCAAGCCTGCAATCAGGATGAAAACAAACGCCCATGAAAAGGCAGATAACCAAGAAATCAGTCCAGTACTGATAAATTTCTGGAGTTGCCAGTTGGACATGATAGACTTGGGCTCTCCACCATTCAATGAGGGGGTACATGCAAAAACTGGCCTAAAGGCATCTGTTCAGAGAAGATATGCATAAGATGTCCAAGTAAGGCCATCCTCAGAAGATAGTCCTCTGCGCTATCCTGGTGCAAAGCCCCAAAGGATGCTCAAATTCCTGAGTGAAAATAAGCATTCTGAACATCATGGGTATTTATCCCCATAATGAAGCTTAATCAGGACTACTCACAAGTATTGCAGACCTGGAACTGATAACCTCCTCCATGAAGGCGTCAACATGAATAAAATCTTGAGGCCACATGATAGCATCTTTGGCCATAATAAGATGACGTAGTTAAAAATCCAATAATATTCAGCCCTAACTTGGTTAAGAAGTTGACCTCAATGCAGAAAATTTGATGAGCCCAGTGCTGCAGAATAGGCCCAAGATATCAGAGAATAATTAAGGGCGAAGATAAACTCTTCCAGAAGGTCCCATACCAATAAAGAGACTGCAGAGAAAATTTGCATCTCTAGGATCAAAAAAATGTGGCCAAAAGTGTCTGCTGGAAAATTTTCTGAAGGGTGTGACTGAAATTTATAGCCCATGGATCCTTGAGTAAACTTGATGGCTGGAATAACCTCCTCCTCAACAATTGTTTTGGGCCATGTAGATGTCATTAAGGTTGGCACAGGAATAAGATGATCCAATATGACTCTTGGTGGGACCTAGGAACATATGCATATGCATAGTCCTGAAAAATTGGTTAAACTGATGGCGTTGATCAAGATTAAGAACAGCAACGAGATTATGATATGAAGAAGAGGTAATGATTGCAGACATTGAAAAAATACGGAAACTAAGGGTTTATATTCCATTATAGTGGGGGGAAATGTTTGGTTTTGATGTTTGACTCAAAAAATAGACCCTTTGAGAAAATCATTAATGATAATAGATTACTCCATTGATGGTTCCTATGATCCTTCCTGATTTATCTGTTTAAACTGTATAATCGGATGTATCTCAAACCACATCATTTGTACTCAAATCATCTCAGTTATTGTAGCTAAAAATATCTATTATATAATACTATTTATGTTTAAACAGGAGTCCACTTGGGTGCAAAGTGGTCTATCAGCTTTAACTAAAATGCACCTCCTAAATTAGTACACTAGTATTAATGCCCTAAGTTCTAGTACTAAAAAAAGTATTAATGCCCTAAGGTCGAATTTTGGGCTTAATTGTGAAATCAATTTATTTAGCATCTGAACATACATGTCTCAATTATGGGCTTACTTAGTGCTATTAAATGCCTGTTAACGCCTAATTAAGGTGCATCATGTTTATTAGCCATATATCTTTTTATCCCAATTTATTATTATTCAATGAGGTTTAATGTACCTTAATTGAGAAGATTTTAATGTTGAGTTTTGCATTCAAAATTGACCTGATTATATGACTAAAATTGCCATCAATTTGGGCTGGAATATATCTTTTTAGTCAATTCATGGGCCAAATTGACTTGAGAATATTTCATGATTATGCCATGACCAGCAGAGGATTGGCATATAAAAATGAATGACCTCATCTATTAGATAATCTTGTCCAGGAGATGCCTAAGAGGTATATAATACCAGCAACTGGCTGATTAATAAAATCATCATTTAAGAGCATCATATAGCTTCTTTATTAATTATTGTTATCCATCTGTTGTCTTTCTGTTATTCTTATATGCTGCCTTTACATCTATATTAGTCAGTTGCGTGTGTTTATACTTCCTGAAGAAAAGAACTCTGCTATACCTGTTGGAGAATTAGTCCTAATTTATAAAGGAATAATTTCTTATTTTTTACAAAAACAGAAGTTATATTTTTTGTTGCCAGTAGACTTAATAACGGTGAAAGTACCAGAGTTATTTGGCTATTATCAAAGAATATTGGAGAATTTACTCCCTTATTACAAGCAGGAGTTTATTAGAAAAGCAAGTATATCTCCTTGAATCTCTTGTCAAGTCAATTTAGCTTGCACTATCAGCTAAAAAATTTAGCAATGTCTATTCCACTCTCATTGTAAAGTTCATGACAACCTTTGTCCTACGGTTCTCTTCCTCACTACCACCTCCTCAGAACACAGTCATCACAACCCACTGCTGTGCCAGCCTTATTGGTTATTCATAGTGATGCTAATCCTGAAAATCCTGTTTCTCCCTCAGTCAGGGCATGTGACCCTTCAACATATTCAAAATCTTGGTTCAGTTCCTTCATTCCCTGATCTCCCTCCATGTCCTTGACAGGAGGTTTCTACCATTAATGCTTTCTCATAGGAAAAAAAATGATAAATTATATGCTTTTGTTGAGGAGTGGTAGCATAGAGGGGTGGTTTCTGCTCCTCTCTGGGTCAGGTTCTGATTGAAATAGGGTTAAAACCAGCACAGGCAAAAAAACTTGGCGCGGTTTTTTTGTCCCAAGGTTGAACTACCACATTAAATTTTATATTTGCTTTTTAGTTTTTTTCTCTTAATAACTATTTTTCTCATATCATTCATTCAATTTTATTTCTTTTTTAAAAGCTTATCTTAAATATTAGAAATTAATTACTCCAAAATTAGAGTAAAATAGAGCTTTTTCAAACTGAAGTGGATAATGTCATTCATTACAAAAAGTCCAACATCCCCTCTCTTATCCAGCTCATATATTGAATTTTAACTCTCAGTATCAGAAATCTCTTGACAATCTTACAGCTAACGATGTCATTCTCTTCTGATTGATGAGTTGTTCTGCTTAGAAAAATCTCTTTTATGGCCTTTATCAGAACCATACTCCAAGTCAAGCGCATTTAGGTATTCCTTCTGCTGAGCTAATGGGAATGGATTAATCCCAATGAATCCAAAATAGCAACCATCTTGAATGAAGCATGTCTAATTCTTTCTCTTCCATTAGATTTCAAATTAAACTTGATACTCTGCTAGAAATGGCTACTTTAGCAGATAATCCCATTATAATCATCAAGCCTATTGAAGCAATGCCGTCCAATATTAAACAGTTGTTTTGTGCCAGCTCTGATTTGCTTCCAGAGTCCCTTTTTCAGCTTGGCCAATATTATAAACCAGCTGTTCTTTTGACTAAACTAACTATTAAAAATCAAGAGCACTTTAAGCTCTCCTATGCAGAATTAAGGAACTGAGTAACTGAGGCACTGGCTGAGGCTATGAACAGCTCCACTCTCTCAAGCATCTTAAATTGAGATGTTGCAGCTTATGCTCTTCATTTTCCAAACCAAGACCTTTTGAAGATGCACCACATTGCTTTTGGCCTCCCCCAACTTACATAATTCGTTCTGCTTCCAATTCCAAGAAGCTTGTAGTCGTTGCCTTATGAATGACATTTTTCTTTGCACAACTAACTTGCCTCTGGCACTTCACATCAATACCTTGATCTCATAGCTTTGATTGGGGGCATGATTTGGAAACCTCTGTCCGTATCACTTGCTCTATGCCATCCCACATGTTAAACGCTTTTGATGAATCCCATTGGCAAGCACTTAAGACTAAGCTTCTAGCTCCAGTGCCATATTAGGAATATTAAGGTTATTCACCATTTGCTATTTCTTTTCTGTTGCATTTCTAATCTGGAGTTTTAATTTTGGCAAGTACTGACATTTCAAATTCTCTTCCCCTCATAACATTCTCTCAGGGTTCAGCTTCTTTTCAACAAACTTGGCTTTAAGTAAATCTATCCCTTGCTAGTGTTTAATCTCAAATATATTTTGATGGCTTATTTACTACTACTGTCATACATCATCCCTCCCCAAGAGGTGACATAGGCAAAATATCCCCAAATTGAGGATAACAAATAAAACTTTTTTGTATACGACTTTTTATGGTTTTTACTTATCTTTGATATATTTTATATATTTTTTATTATATTTTCTTAATTTTATATGGGAAATGACCTTTACTCAGTTCAGCGGTCCATACTTATATTTATATTTCCCCCAAACTGGAGTCAAGGTATATTTGAACCTACCAGTTTTCATGGTTCAGAGGTATTGTTTTTTAGGACTTAACATTTATTTTGGTTCTGCGGTCCTTTTTTAGTTTTTAACCAAAAATTGTTAGGACATAACCATCTTTTTTAAGTACTAGATGGTCCCAACCAGGACATAACCATCTTAATGGTTCAGTTGTCCTCTGGGAACACTCTCATTTTTTCTTTTGATCAACTGCTTTAGGTACTTAGCATGAACCCTGTTAATGATTCTTCCATCCAAAGATTCTTGATGGAATATTCACACATATCTGTTTTGACAATTATATTTTTTTTAGTACTAGATGGTCTTTGGCAATTATATTTTATGAACCCAATTACAGCGCATCTCATTTATTTTTTCTTTCAAAGCTATGTGTATCACAATAGGCTACCCTAACCTACATGGTATTTGGATAATGCCAGGCAATTTTATCATCTGCCATCTTGGCCATGATTTTTTCTCTAAGGTCTTTTCAAATTCTTCCAACTGTTTTCAATCAGAATATTTGAAATTCAGATTAATTACTGCTCAGCACTCATCCCCAATGTTGGTTTGACCACCAAGTATAGAATTGGTGGAAACGCAGCTTTCATATAACAATTCAGATGGCGTTTTTCCTGTTGCTATATGGTGACTAATGTTGTATGCAAATGTCGATGAACTGAGGTAGGTTCCCCATGCGGAAGGAAACCAGCGACAAGCTTCCTCAGAGTCATGGCCAGCGTTCCACTTTACTCATTCTACCAGTCTATTTGTTTCCTGCCCACAGGGTACTGACATGGCTCCTTGGATCCCCATTATTTTGTTCAACCTCAGGATCACATGGGACGTGAAATTTATTATGTTGTTTCTCAACAAGACTTGTGGGCATTCATGGCTAAACAACTTGATCCAGGATATACTATGTGGTACTTTTCACGTACTTTTTTCCAGGGCCTTTATCTTGATTCATCTAAACAGATAATCAGTTGCAACTATAATACTTAACTCCCCCCGTGCCCATAGTCAATGGTTCCATCACATTGATGGACACTCTATGCCATGCAAATCCAGGGTGGACCAGTTGATATCTGGTTGTGTTCTTGTGTGGTCTAGGCAACTGGCACATCATGCAGCAAGCCAGATAATTAGCCATATCATATTTGATAGACTTCCAGTAATAAAACTGGAAAATGTGGTCAGTTGTCTTCCTCAGACCCCCATGGCCAATATCCTTAAGTGCAGCTTGAGCTATTGCTGCTTGTTCTGATGGTTTTGGGCATAAAAGTTGTTTTCTGTCAATCTGCTTGGATAATTGTCCATCCTTGGTCTTGGTGTTTTCCATCATTTAACTAAGCGCACCTTAGATTTCTTGTAGCTTGTTCCCAATTTTTCTTTCAATTATGCTCTGAAACAACTCATTAGCATGTTGGTGTACCACTTGGACCATTAATTACCTTACTAAGCCATCAGCATTTTGATGAGAAGCTCCTGCTCATTGGATTATATTAAAGTCATAAGCTTGAAGCTTCAGTCCTATTGGGCCAGACGTTATTCTGGTTTTTCAGGTTTATGCAGCCAACACAGGGAGAAGTGGTCTGTCAATACTTTAAAGTCTGTATCATGAATATACACCAAAATCTGCTTTTAGGCGTAAATCATTACAAGGCATATACGCTCAGTAATAGTGTAAATTCATTCTGCTGCTGATAATGCCTGGACCACGTAAGCTACTGGATGATATCCCCAAGTTCATCCACTTGACTCAGTATGGCGTCAATTGCCATTAACAAAGCATTGGTCTGTATTTTAAAACTCCCAATCTTATTTTTAAGCATTTCAAAATTGGAGACTTTATAAGTCACTGACGTAAGCCATTAAAAGAATCCTATGCCTCTTCATTCCATCAAATGCTTTCTTTGGATCTTTTCAAGAAAATGGAAAAGGGGATCATCAATTCTTGCAAAATCATGTATGAATCTTTGGTAATATCTAACCATCCTAAGTAACATTTGGATATCTCAGACACTTTTTGTAGTGGCCATCTGCTCTATGGCTTAACCTTCTGGGTTTTCAGCTTCATTCCACTGGAGTTGATGATGAACCCCAGATAATCCAATTATTTTTTCAGAAGTGGAACTTCATCATCTTAATCTTTAGATTAGCCACGGAAAGTCTCATGAAGATTTTTTCCAAGTGGTGCTTTAGGTAAATAAAGGTTTTAATGAGCACATTTATGCGGTCCAAATACACCAAGATGCATGATAACTTCAAGTCATTCAATATGGTGTCCATGGCTCTTTGGAACGTTGCAGACACATTGCAAAGACCTTGGGGCATCAAAGTTGGTTGGTAAAGCCCTTGCGCGGTGATTATTGCACACTTCTCTTGGTCTTCAGTTGGAAAAGAAATTTGTCAATATCCCAAGATTAGATCCATTGCAGAGAAATACTTCGCTTCTCCCAACCAATATAATGCATCATTGATTTGTGGTAGTGGATAAAAATTCTTTTTTTATCTTTTTCAGCCTCAAATAGTTAATTATCACCAAATTATAGCCGTCATTTCTCTTCAATATAAGGATAGGGCTCAAATGGAGGTTTTATGACAGAACTAGGAGCCTGTGCTCCACTAGTTTGCTAATTTCCTCTTCTGTTACCGCTTCAACTGCCTTCAACCATTAGATTGGTCTCATCTGTATCAGTAAAATTTCCCCGGTGTTGACTTGTTGGATTGCATTCTTTGCATACCTTAAGTCGTGGTAATTCTGATTAAATATTTCCCAATAATTTTAAATAGTTTGAGCACCTCCTCCTGTTGCCTTTCCGTCAGATCAGAAAGTTGCTCTTGGTTGACCAATAGCTTATTATCCTTGGCAACCCCTGCTAGCAGTCCCATCTTGGCATGGGTCCCAAAATCAAGGAATTTTCGCGATTCTGACATTGGGATTAGATGGACAAATGTGACGATCTGATTTTTCTCAATAGTTATCAGTTTCCACTTAGATTCACCAGGCGAAATTGGATTTCTTTATGGACCAGCATCATTATTCCGGGTTCCACCCATGGCTCTATTCTGGACTTCTTCCATTGGCTACAGACCTCTCCATACAGTAAGATATTTTCAAAGTCAATCCTGTATAAAACTATTATATGCAGTTCTGGCGGTATGGTGTTTGATGCCTTGGTTCATAATGGAATTTCACAATTTTCCAGGATTTCCGTTGACATTTCTCTTTGCTTTTGTCCAACCAATTGGTATTGAATTGGGATAATGCCATCATTCTAGATCATATTAATAAAATTGATCCTCATAGTAAGCGGAGTTTTCTCACCTCTCTGACAGACTAGAGGTAGCCTTTGACCTAACATGGTCAACGTATTATCCTCAAAGTTACATTTAACTTAATATTCATAAAAACTTTATCCAAATTAGAATGTTATAGTTTTGGTTGGTCAAACCTATGGCTGTGGCGGACACCAATAGGAATCTAAATCTGAGTGATAATGCGCTATAAGCCCCATAAGAGATGGTCATATTTGGCCAGAAGTTGTATATTCCTTCTTATGTTCCAAATGGGGTGATATTTTCATTTTTCTTCACTAGATTGATAAAAACAATATTAATTGACACCCCACTGTCAATAATCGACTTCACCCATACTTGAATGATCATATATCATTATATTACACTATAATATTGCAAAATAATTTTACTGAGTGTGAAGCGGCTTCTGCTGAACTGAAGGAGTGAATTACTTTCGCAGACAGATCCTGAAAAAGTTTCTTAATTACGTTTTTGGGATAGATATTCACCATATCTAATTTGGATTCAGCCAGAGCATTTGGACTCTCAGCGGATTGGATCTTTTCCTCTAGTTGGCGTGCATATGGGCAAGTGACCTCCTTGATTATTTTGTGATTGATCCTCTTGCTCTGGCTCTGGTTACAGCATTGACCTCTAAATTGAACATTTGATAAAGCTAATCTTATGCATCATCGTCAACAAATAAGAAATGATGTCAATGTCTCAATTTAGAATATTAGGAAAAATGATTTTAAACGCAGATTAAGGAAGTTCTACGTCTAGGCCAAAGGCCCTATTCTCAACTCCAGCGCAGGTTTGGATTTCTTTGCCTTATTTTGATTTGCCACTTAGGCTTCTAATCAAAGCTTCTGGCAGTGAAGTGGCCTCTTCCTTCACAATGGTGACAGCGCATGTTGCTCTAGTCTGTCCGTTTGAAACCCTCAGGTTCATTTCTCAGCATTGTTTATTTTGTTTGATTCTTAAGGAAGGTTTGGTTAAATTTTGGGCTCCAAATTTCTGACTGGGCTAGGCTTGAAGCTTTTAAAAGGAACCTTGAACGTGGCTCCTAGCATCATCAAGTGATCCACCATTTGACCGGTAATTATTTCAGTAACTGCTGTGGTAAAAATTATTTTATATAAATTGAAATAAGGCCAAAGAGCTGATCATTATGCAATCTGTGTATAAAAATTGGTCAAGACTGCCACTTTAACTAAATCTGTGATTCTTTGTAAAATCAGTTGGCGAAATTTACTAAGGTTTTGTCTTTAAGGAATTGGATCCCCATTAATTCTTGCTTGCATTTTGACATATGTGAGGACTTCCAAGCTCTTCCATTATTGCAGCGTTGGTCTCCAAAAAAACCAGCTGTCTCACTCTAAATGATTTAACAACAAGCTTTGTCAGTCTGTATTCAAATTAGTTCCTGACTGTCAAAAGCTTTTTGTCTATCGCCCCACCCAAACATAGTCATGTCAAACAGACTGAAGAATGGAGCGTTATCCCATTGAATAGTTGGGATTTTTAGCGTGGCTTTAAGTTCCTCCAAATGTTCTCTAGCTGCACTCTTGTATCAGCTACCTGACGGACTAGATGTGTAATCTTGGGGGTCATCTCTGCAATAATAGTAAATGCTGTCAGCATATTTCTAAGAGTTGTTGACTTTCTAAATGGATTCCTTGGGGTTTTTCTCTTGGCTTCAGTCTCCGCATAGGGTTCAAATTCACATTTCTGATTCTTCAGTTCATTGACTTGTTTCACTAGTCGTTTCATTTTTTAGCTTAATTAGTGCAAACAAACACAATATGTTGAGCAAAAACTTTCTAGGAAATAAACATCTTTAGTAAGATTTCCTTCTTACTTTTTCAATGACGTTACTTTCCAAGTAACTTATTGATAAAATTGGAAACTTCTTCTATTCCTTCCTCAATCTCAGTAATATCTCCTCTAGTGCAGCAGATTCTCTATGATTGGCTGAGTTAAAGGTGTTTTTGTTGATGTTTGCCTGTTTCATCCATAGCTTTCTCAAGTCTTCCTTATATGACATAGAGGATTGGCTTATCTTAATCAATTACCCCCATAGTAAGTACCAAATGTTAAAACTGGGACTGTTGGCTACTCTTCTTTGGAAAAGTGTACCAATTATTGAAGCATGACTTTATTGATGATTGTTTCTAGAAAATAAATTTCACAGGTTGATTATGTGCACTATTTGTGTTGCTTAATAGATATATATGAGCGATATTAGTATGATAACTATCATCCATAGTTAATTAATAACCAAAGGTGGTCCAACGCTAGACTTTAATATAATCCACGAAATACTGATTATGTGCCAATTAGGGACTCCTTCCCTATTCCAGGTGAACTTGATCCACTCTCATTTCAGAGGTTTCTGACATTTATTCCTATCATGCTGAGTTGGTGGAGATTTATGTCAAAGTTTTGCTTCTCTTCTAAGTATATTTGATCATTACTCATTATCACACAAAAGAATATACAACTATTGTACCACAAAACTAATTAAGTGAAGATGAATAGAACTTGATAAATTAGTTTAGGGTAATTTCTGAACCAAACGTGATCTTTTTTACTAATAAGATCACTAGAGAATTTATAGGAGAATTTGGCGCTCAACTCCTCAATTAGCGCCTCAGCCATGAAAAGGCAGCCATTGCATTAAATTAACCTACAAAGTCTCTTCTGGAAATGGTCTTCTCCATTGGGCTAAGGATTCCTCCATAAGACATCCCAGAGACCTGAAAACAGAAAGAGCCAGAAAACGTGTCCCTAACATTCCCACTCAATCACAGCAAACCAACCACAGTTGGCTTCCGACCTGCTTAGTTAATAGGACTCTTTACCCATTATAGAAGGTCATGAACCAATTGGTTGATTTACTAGCTGCAGGTAGCATCACTTGCCCCACAACTGCTGATTAAATTCCCAATCAGTCAGTGATTAACCTGACCAATCACAATTGG
This sequence comes from Massospora cicadina, assembly GCA_022478985.1. NCBI lineage: Eukaryota > Fungi > Entomophthoromycota > Entomophthoromycetes > Entomophthorales > Entomophthoraceae > Massospora > Massospora cicadina. The sequence goes on along the minus strand of JAKSZP010009456.1, from coordinate 49,487 downwards.
TACACCTAATAGTTAATCAATGATGAACTATCATAAGCCCCAAATTTGTCACCAACTCTACCCAATAAGATTATAAGAATTCACATGAATTGATCTCTGATGGATTAAACCTGGCGAATTACCCACAAATCCTGAGACATTACTAACCCAAAATCAAGGTCAAACAATATCTGATCAATTGGCTTTGCGGGACTTATTCCTTAGCAAACCAGTAGATAATCTGGGAAGCTGGAAAGGTGGGGGAAAATCCCAACAGCGTCTTGGTAATTTTTTATCCTAAAATATATTCCTTTTAAGATAACTTTATACTGAAAAGTATTAAAGAAGTATATTTTTCATCAGATATAGTTTATCCATAATTTTATCTACTTAATTTCTTGCTCTTTTAAAGATATTTGACTCTTGTAAACCTTTGAAGTTAAACTTTGGTCTCCTCTCTCAGGATGTCACAAAATACAAAGTAATGCATCCTTCATATTGTGTGAGTTAGGATAAGCGCAAATGAACAAATGAACTATGGAAAAAATACTACAAGCCGCAACAAAGGTAAGCATCTTTGAGCATGCAAATCTGGTTCATTGGATTTAATTTTATTAAAAAAGCAGATAGGAGCGTTGGCTTAAACAAGTAAAAGAGTAAAAGGCGCATTTGATGTAAACGCTCTGATTTCATTGTAAAAACAAAGAAGTTTCTTATCACAGGTAAGCAAAATGGGGTGGGGCGTCTGGTTTTGTAGTTTAGTTATGTAGAAAAAGCAAGGATCTTTGCTTGGGCCTTTTTGCTTTCTTTGGTTGGTAAGGCATCGTCAGAAGTGTTAACCAGTGCACTGTGGTCAATAGCACACCGAACTTTGATATATATAGATTGGAAGCACATCATAGCTAGGATAATATTGGTTTGTTGACCTTTTATTTTAGAGATGTATTCTACCATAACTTCTTTATAAGCATAAACTTTGCATAGAAGCAAACAATTTATCTTTGAGCAAATTTATTCTTATGTGCTTCTTCTAAAAGAGTCTCAAATCTCATTATAACCAGGGCCATGTAATTATAATAATAAATGGCTTTCTATAATTTCTTCACCTTATGATGTTATATTGTTGCTGAATAACATCTATTTTAAATTCTTCAGGCGCATCTAACAGGGCGTACAGTTGCTTAGGGTGACTGAGCGTTGAAAAGAAGCAACTGCACAAGTCTCCAGGGGTTCTTATATTTAACTAACAAGGCTTCCTGTATGATGACACAAAAAAATTATTCAAGGTGGGTCAACCTTGGGACAAATATACCACACTGAGAATGTTTTATAGCCAGTACATGTTTTGAACTCAAAACCTACACTAGGGGTGGAAGCAGTTTTACCCGCTTGGCTAACCACCCTTTGTGTAATGACACAAAATGCAATCTGATATAATTAAGTTTTAAGTATAAACATGATCTTTTTTTAGTACTAGTGGTGCCCAACCCAAAAGGGGGAGCCACCACGCATCTTTATTCACAAATGGGCCAAACAAAGGGATTATCATAAATTAAAAAATTCCTAATATAGCCCCTAGGTTATCAGACTAGGAAGCCATATCAGATTGCAAGGAGGCTTTGGGGAAGATTTTGTCCAGCGCGCGCTTTAGTTGGTAGACCATGGCAGACAGCATTGGGGTGGGAGCATCAGTTACATGGGGCATAAGGAGGTATAGTTGGGGGTTTTCTTCATTAATGAGGCCAGCGGTGTCCGTCACCTCAACGTATTGAGCAAGTTGATGCTCAGCAAAAATGATGAGGGCTGGCACAAAAGTAAATGACTTGATGCACCGGTGGGTTTTTTGGATAATTGGGGTTGAAAAGAGAAGTTTTTGCTGCATCAATGCAAGCGTGGATCACACCAAAAACAAGCTTCTCAATTTAGTACTTCACATCTTTTTCAGAATCATGAGGAAAATTGGGGATAGGAATACCCTTGACAAGGGGCTCCATTGCCCCATGGAGTTGCTGAGGTATAAACGTGATCTTATTTACTTCAAAACCTTAAACTCTTGTTGCCTAAAATAGTCTAAAATATTATTAGTAAAATTTTATTATGCTAAGAACAAATTATCTTAATAGGGATATAATTTTCATATATATGTGACTCATGTCAATTTAATGCTACCTGTCAGAAATCATTGGCTTTGGTTGTCAGAAAATAACCTTACTTACATTTATTAACCTGCAGCACACAACATGTATTGGATGAAACTTTAATCAACACAATTTTAGAATTGTGCCAATTGTGCCCACAAATTTGGCAAACTAAAGTCATTTGCAACCTGGGTAATACTTCTTGGAAGTCTAATCAATAAATTAACCATAGTTGATCCCTTAACTAAATTAAAAGAAATCTTTGGAGCTTCCTTCTCAGAAGTCTAAAAGTCATTAAAATAGCTATTAATAATCAAAGATATGTTTAGCTTCCTTATCAAAGCCTAAAAGTCAACACTAATTGAACGAGTTAGAAAACATGCCTAATCAATCAAAACGCTAGTTTTAGAACATTTTGGAAAAGCGTAACTTGGCTAGAAATTTCAAAATCCCCCATTTTTAATATAAGCTTCTTCCAACATGTCTTCTGAAGCAAGCTTCTCTTCAGAACACATCTAGGAGTTATGGTACCAAATAACGTAGAGCATCACTATTGATATGGCAGAGAGCTCTTAAGACAATTCCCTGCAACCTAAAGGAGTCAGAAAAAATGACATAATACTACAATAAAAGTATAATGAATAATCTTAAGTAACCAACCCACGTTCATTAAGAAAGAGAATGATGTTATACAAAACCTTTAAAATTTTTAGACAGATGAAGTTAGTAAAATAAAGTAGATAAAACAATCATTATGACTGTTGAGCATCGGGATACTAATAGAGATGAGATAGCTCTACTTCCTAAGAAGATTCTCTTAGTGATAAACTAATTGATGAAGGGTCATTTTTACATTAGAGTCAATTGTTAGAATACTCAGTTATCCCTAGATAAATTCTTCTGATTTATTTGGCTAACCTTTAATCTCATTTACAAAGTCATCTTTATTAGCATCCCAACAGCGGTTGATGAAAGATTATATACAAATAGAGCCTAGAAATCCACCCTTTAAAGACAATCCTAGATTTCTATAAACTATATAGAGCCTTAATTTTCAATAAAAATCATTTGTTTTGTCTTAAGATCTTTTAGTCAACTTTTGTTAAGTGATCCTTTAATAACTAAAAATTTTAGAAAATTGGTACTCCTAAAATTACAGCTTTTAGTCTTCTTATTTATGTTTCCTCATCCAGTTGACTACTTTCCAGTTGCCTTGAGAAATATTAAACTTTACAAGTTGCTATTTCCCATGTTTTAAGAAAAAAAAAATGGTGCTCATTACAGGGTGTTACAAGCTGTTGCAAGTTAAAACTTCTATCACGCCGTGGAGATAAAGACAGTCAAAACAATACCCACAATTGTGCCAGAATTATGACTAACTAGGTCACTAATCTAGATAAAAAGTAACTCCTATGCATCCTGAAGCCTTGGAGTTCCAGGATAATTTGGAATTATTTATTCTTAATGTTGATCAACATCAATATTGAGTTCATGTCAAAATAATGGGAATACAATTCAGTAATTACTTTTTGAGATATAGTTAGAAGGAGGTTGTTAGGGGGTGGAAGGCGAGTTAGTAAGGACATACGGCTACCAACCTGAAGGTTGTGGGTTAAATTCCCGCCCTTCGCACATCAATTAGGGTGCCAGCCAAAGGAAGCTATTGGCGGTTAGTAGGTCTAATAACACAAAAACCTTACCCATGACGTAACCAGAAAAATTTGAGTCCCAATCTGGAGGTGGCTAAACTTTCTTTTATGGAGTTGACCCTGTTCAGGTTTCATGTCATTTCTTTCTTTTGTTTCTTTTGGTAATGCCTGTCCCCAGGTTGGCTTGCCTCAGTTAAATATAATAGAAGGAGGTTGTTCTATCAACTCCAAGGCTTCCATGATACCTTATACAATACACATATTGTATAAATCAAAGCAACTAAGTCTAGTAATTTAGCAACTGGTACTGATTGTTATCTTCACCATTTTACATACCGCGTTGCATGATCTTCTTCAGAAAATTTGAAGTACATCATAATGGATTAACAGACATCTGGTAATGTCTCACAAATTGCACTCAGCAGTGGTAAGCTTCTATAATACTGCCTTAGTCTTTTCTTATGACAATAGATGCTATTTCTGGACAACTGGAGGTTGAAAAATGAAGCAAAAATGTATATTGCCCTAATTGATAGTGGGATCTCTGTATATCCTAATGATCAAATAACTAACATCTACTGAATATGATTTTATTTTTTTGACTCAGATATTTATCAAATTAAAGTGATATATGATTTTTGCAGCACCTTTGCCAAGATTTACCTAACAAGATGTCGTGGAAGGTTCTCCTGGGCTAGGGAGCCTGAAGTTCCTTTTAGATCAGATGGAAGACAAGGGCCCTTATGAAATCCAAGGACCCCATGACCAGCTATACCTGTATCTGGAAATAATGGTTCATAGAGACAAGATAATTATGAAGTTATAGCTACCTTGAAGTCTCAATTGGCTAAGGTGGTACTAGACGCAAAGTACACCTTGATGGAAGCCTCTTTGACCCTTGACTTACTCTTAGTGCTTTTTCTGCCGAACTTTTATTGCCTGCATTTACAAAGTTAATGATATACATCTACGCTGAATAATTGACAACATTAACCGCCTTAATGATCAAGTAAGCCAACTCAAAGCCCAATTATGGGCTTATTTTTGAGATTAAAAATTGAAGGAGCAGATCACTCAGAGTTTCAGCATCCTCCTTAAATCAAAACTCGGAGAGAAGCTTAAAATGAATTTGAGACTATCTAAAGACAACTCATTGTACCAGCTCCCACAACTAATACTAACATTAAATCCTCTGAACCTAGCATGGTTGCTATATTAATAATTTATCAACCCTGGTAATTTGCCTTTAACCCTAGTTTCAAAGAAAAGTCTGTAATAATACTAGATTATTGCTTCATTTTTTCATGCCTATGAGAGTGCAATGGAAGAGACATGTCGCAATTCCAATATGACTGGACAATAATTGTGGGACAGCTATGGGTTGAATCTGCTGAAAATGATATCAGTTACAATTATTTGAGTGCCTTGAGACAAGGCAATATTGGGATATAATGGGTTTTTATTGGATCGTCTTCATATAAGGCAATAAGGTGATAAGGCAATGTCAACATTTGATGAATATAAAGTAAATCGCCTATAATTAAGGCGATAGAGGTTAGAGAGTTATAAGCTGAATTTGAGAAGAATTGGAGGAATGGAATAGCCCAAGCCATGAGAGTAGTATCTCCTCAAGCTGCTGTATATAAGCGAGATGGGCAATTGATAGAGGTATGTTGTTAATAGTAGAGAGAGAATGGGCAGCGAAAGATCACTGTATTAATTAAAATTAAATAAAAGAATCATTGGGGCAATTGCTCCTATTTTTAGTATATTTTTAAGTGTGTCCGAAGGACCAATGATCCCCACATCATCTGTTTGTTGCTCAGTGGTTTTGATCTGTATGAACAACCTGATGGATCCAATCAATATCATCCAAAATTATAACAGTCGTGCTCACCTCAGGGGCCCATTGATTAACCACCTAACACTCCAAAACTTCAGTCGCCAGCCATGCCTTACACAAGCTGTGTTGCTGGGAATCTTCATGGAACATCGTACCAGCTGGATATGAAAAACTTAAACTTGCCTCAGATGTGGTGTCCAAAACCAAGATGAACTTCTTCAAGAATAAGATGCTGTCATGAACCAACTCGAAAGTACGTGTAGACAAATGTAAATCTTGGGACAACAAAACAAAGAGCTTTCCAACCAATTGTATGATACCACCAAATGGCTGCAGTGTGCAGAATGATGATTGACCAATACCTCTCAGTCTTCTCGCAGGACAAGGATGACCATCAAGAGGGGGCATCATATGAGGAATAATATGATGCTGGTCGAATCTACTACACCCAGGATGGTATTACCAGATATGAATATGAGTCAGAATGACATTTTACTCAAGTAATGGTGGTAGCGTTTATAGCAGAAGGTCACCCTACCCCTGAAGAGGCAGACATCCCAACTTCCACTGATCCATCTCCTCATCATGAAACTGTTTTCAGATCTTAAACCATTCCTCAGTATGGCCCAAAAACCTGTGAACGGGATGAAGAGGTATATAACAAAAAATCACCTCCATTTGACTGCAACGAGAACATTTATGGGTTCTTCAAATGGTTTGAGTTTGCAGTGGAAGGCGCATCTTTTAGATGGAAGACTAAGTTGTTAATATCTGCCTTGGATGTTGGAAGCACTGATCAGGTCACCTGTTACCTCCAAAGTAGCTCTGTCCCCTATAAGGACATTAAGGATACAGTACTCCACCTGTTTGAGGGTACTTCAAAGATGTCGCAGCAAAAAGAAGAATTCTTAACAATCAGATTACATCAAAATGAGACTCTCCTGAAGTTTGCTGATCAATTAACGACAGAAGCCCATGTGCTGATTGGAGCAGGGTACTTAGCAGAAGCCGACGTGTGCATTGCCATGACCTCCACAGTGAAGCCATATTGCAAGCTTCATAATGTCATTTTGCCGCTTCTGGATGATGACGTGCCTCTGCTCAAGATTGTACAGTTTTTGTGTTATGTATCCACTGATTTTCCGCCGATGTATATGAAACAGAAGACTACCGCCGCTACTGCACCCTCTTATTCAAAGAATACTATCGTCTGATTCCAGCCCTGGTTAGTAATCCTCAGCCTTTCTATAACTCTGCGCCTCATCCTCAGTCGAATTATACTCAATAATTTGATCAGTGACAATAGCTGGGACATGAAACCTGTCAGCAACCCAGTTATTGACCTGGACCTAGCTATTCTGCCCGTCAACAATCAGCTTACTGACCTGTGGGCTGGTTATACTGAATGACCCCAACCTTTCTGGTTTGGACCCTCTTATGATAATCATGGACGTGGCTCTTATGGGGTTAACTGCTTTGAAGGCAGTCGCCCTGGTTATTTGGCAAAATTCTGCCATAACCGCCATGTGAACTATGTACACCAAGATCAATACTATCAGGGAAAAGATGGAGCAGAGTAGAGATGGGACCCTCTACCTCCGCGATAAAAACTCAAAACATCCCTGAATCAATAGTAGTATACCATGTGGAAATCCTCAGTATGATGACGGACTTTTATATCAGCAGCCAGTTGGAGGAGTAGACGTTGCAACCCAAGCTCAAGCTAAGGCGGCAGTGGAAGAAGAGTCCCCCAAACAACTAAAGCCGTATTCCTGTCAAATGCTTGATCAAGCATCCTTAGACAGACTTGATTCTTCTGTGGATGCGCCAACTCTGAAAGAAGTAAACGTCGCCCTTCCCGTAGATGCCATTGTCAAAGAATACCCCCAGGTCAGTGAAGAAATATTGAGTTTTCAAGAAAAGAGAGCCAGTAGGAGTTCACATATTAAACAGACACTATTCTTCTTGATCTGAGTGTACATACTGTGATATTTTTGTAGCAAAAAATAGAGTCCACGCTATAATAGATACTGGTGCTTCAGTCAACATAGTTTCCACTAAATTGATGGCAAAGTTGACATTGAAACCTGATGTGGACCATCGAATGGTGTACAGAACTACTGGAGCAGTAAGCACCATCTCTGAGGGGGCTTACAGTACGCACCTCTGCGCTTTGGGTCCATCATCGTTGTAGCCCCAGCAATTGTACTGCCAAACAAAAACTATGACCTGTTAATCTGGACCACTTTCCTGCACTGCTTCAAGGCTGTCGTTAATGTGATGGAGGAGACCCACGCCATTCTGAGTCAGCGGATCCCAATTTACTTTACCACTAGTGGATTACCAAAGGATCCAGTGCATATGAGCCATATCAACATTGCCTATAGTGACGGGGTTATGCCAGATTGCTATCACTGACTAAAGCATAAGACTTGGCCCCCTCCCCAGCAGATATACGAATATCAAGGAAGACCTCTTCAATTGGTAGGGCCCATATCTATACCTTCTAGCCATCAATCCCTAGTGAACTCTGAGTTAGAAGTAGAAGTGCCTAGTGGGTTATATGGGGAAGTCATTGGGCTTTATCATCAAACACGGTTTGAGCTTCATGTAGCTCCAGGGATTATACTTCTGGGACATGGGGAGATTAAGGTTTTGTTTGAAAACCTCCATAGTGAACCAATGCAAATCTGCTGAAACCAAATTGTAGCATATTTACACCTGATTCCAACAGACGAGGTCTGTCAGGCTCATGATTTTGGGTCGCTGGATGAATTTGGTCTACTGGCCGAGACACCTGCCAACACACTAACGGTGGTACCATAGAGTAATTTAATAGGACTATTGGAAGAACAAAAAGACCAAGCAATAGCTTTATTGAAGAAGTACAAGGGGATTTTTGCTGTTAATGATCATGAATTAGGGTTTGCTCAGGGGTGGTCCATCGAGTAGACCAGGAGATCATCCTCCTATAAGTTCTTGGCCCATCTGCCAATTGTGAGCAGCAGAATATGTTGTCACTGATGAAATTGACAATTTGCTAGAGCAAGGGATGCTCGAACCATCCAAAAGCCCATGGGCTTCACCTGTTCTAATTGTAAAAAAGAAGGATGGCACCAACTGCATAGTAATAGACTACTGGAAGCTCAACAGTATTACAAAAAAGGATTCATACCCTTTGCCAAGAACCAATGATGCTTTGGACTGATTAGGGAGAGCCCATTATTTTTCTGCGATGGACTTGATATCAGGTTACTGTAAAATCAAATTACCCCCAGTGGAAAAGGAAAAATGCACTCTAATCACCTCCAAAGGCCTTTCCTAACTGATGCAGATGCCTCAAGGGCTGTGCAATGCCCCGGCTACATTTCAGTATGCCATGGATACTATTCTTGGTGATCTTAAACTGTCATGCGTCATTTGTATATCTTGATGTTAATAATGTTTTCTCTCAAACCTTTTTGGAGCATCTCAACCACCTAGAAGCAGTATTCCGCTAGCTAGCTGAGGCAAACATTTAAATTAAACCTCAAAAATGTAACTTCTTGAAAGATCAGCTGGAATACCTGGGGTTTATGGTAGACTCTAAAGGGCTGAAACCACAGCCGGCCAAGGTGGAGGCCATTAGCAAAATGACTACTCCCAATAGTAAGCGTGACATACAGGTATTTTGGGAATGGTCAGTTACTACCAGCGCTTTATCCCTAATTTTAGCTGTATTTGGGGCCGCTATTTGAGTTTATAAAAAAACTGTGTATAAATGGACGGAGCGTCATCAATTTGCTTTCAATAAACTCCATATGGTGTTGATTAGTGCACCAGTGTTACAATATCTGAACTTCGATTGTCAGTTTATTGTTCAGATGGATGCATCCCTCTCCGCTTTTGGGGCTGTACTTTCTCAGAAAGATGACGAGGGAGAGGAACATCTGGTAGCATACTGTAGTCAAAGTCTGAACAATCACGAGTGTAATTCTACTGTGACTGAGGGGGAGTGCTTAACAGTGATCTACATACATAAGCAATTCATAGTCTATCTGCATGGGGTAAAGTTTAAAGTTGTTACAGATCACGCATCATTACACTGGTTGCAGAACCTCAAAGAACCTGAAGGACGTTTAGCTCGATGAGCTCTTAAGTTGCAGGCTTATGATTTTGATATTCTCCTTTGGCCAGCAGTAAAGCATCAGAACACTGACTATCTATCTCGATTACTGACTATTGCAGTAACAGCGAATCTCAGTGACGTGATGTACAATAAGATGCTCAGTGGAAAATATGATAACAAACTGCCCCAAGTGATCAAAATGTTAAATGAGATGCAAACAAATACCTTCCAAAGGAATGGAGAACTTTACAAGTGGATCAGTGATTCTTTGGTGAATTTTTCGCACCCCTCAGAATGACCAGGAATCATTATGAGCACGCACAAGGCAGTTGGGCATGGTGGAGTGCGTAAGACTATGGAGTTGTTATGCCCCCAGTACTATTGGGAAAGTATGAGCTTCGATGTGCTCAAAACTATTTCCTGTTGCCATCAGTGCCCAGTGGAGAAGCAAATTTCGCCTTATGATGCCATACCATTTAGTGAAGCCACATTTTGCTTGGCACACAGTTTGCCTTGATGTCGTTGGCCCCTTGCTAACAGGAGCCAACCATTGTAAGTACATTCTTGTAGCTATTGACCACTTGACTAAGTGGGTTGAAAAGAGGGTGATAGGAGGCTTGGGGTGGTTACCATGGCCAGGTTCATGATGGAATGCATTATTCAACGACATGGCTGCCCTCAGTTTATTCTCACTGATAATAGAACCAACTTCACCTTGTACATCCTACCTAAACTGAATAAGATTATGGGAATCCATGGGGTTTTGATGACCCCATATCACCCTGAATCCAATTGACTGGTCAAACGGGTGAATGGAAAACTGGTGAACATACTATGAAAATCAGTAATGGATTGACCTTCCAATTTGACCTCTCTCCTTTCCACTGCCATGTTCGCCTATGACATCAGTTACCATTCTGCCATGGGGAAGAGTCCCTTCCAACTTCTATATGGCTGACACCCGGCTCTTCTAACATTACTTTATTTGTGTGTAGAAGACACTGGTGGATTGGAACCCCACTGCTATTTGACTAACCTTGCAAACATTGTGATTAAATTTCAAACTGAAGCATATTCCTTCAGCTTATCCAAGAAGATCAGGAATCAGGCCACTGATCAGGCCTGTCATAGTGGGCTGGTTCCATTTAAGGAAGGTGATATGGTTCTCTTCCATGACCAACACGGATTCGGGCAGAAACACAAGCTGGCCATTATTTGGATAGGTCTGTTTGAGATTATAGAGAAAACTGGAGTCGACGCAAATACCATCAAGGATCCTGCAAGTGGTCAGATCATAACTGAGTACACATGAAGTTCCTTCAACCTTACAAGCAACAAGATCTTATTATACAGTCAAGGAGGGGGTAATGTCATGATTCTAAAATGCCTGGATGATAATTGTGGGACAGCTAGGTGGAATCCGCCAAAAATGATATCAGTTATGATTAATTGAGTGCCTTGAGATGAGGCAATATTGGGATATAACAGGTTTCTATTGGATTGCCTCCATATAAGGTGATAAGGTGATAAGGCAATGTCAACATTTGACGAATATAAAGTAAATCGCCTACATTAGGGCAATAGAGGATTAGAGAATAATAAGACAAATTTGAGGAGAATTGGAGGAATGGAATAGCCCAAGCCATGAGAGTAGTATCGCCTGAAGCCACTGTATATAAGCGAGATGGGCAATTGAGAGAGGTAGGTTGTTAATAGTTAGAGAGAATGGAACAGCAAAAGATCGCTGTATTTATTAAAATAAATAAGAGTCATTATAGAAATTGCTCCATATTATAGTATATCTTCAAGTGTGTCTGAAGAACCAATGATCACCATATCATCTGTCTGTTGCTCAGTGGGCTTACCTGTATGAACAACCCAACAGATCTTATCGATACCATCCAAATTTTTAATAAGTCAACCAACCATCAAAACGTTAAAAATATTCATTCTTGTTTAAGTTTTACTTCCAGAGAGATAATAGACCCTCACTTCTGGGAATGAAAATTTTGGAGGAAAGTTTGAAAAGCTCTAATCTAAGAAGTTGAAAGTGACCAAACCCTTCAAACCAGAAGCAAGCTTTCATGAGTAATCAGTTATACAAGGGTTAGGTCCTTGTGTTTTGTATTCTTTTTAATGCCAACGCTCACCTTTGTTTACTATTAAGAGAATTAGATTAAATGATAACATCACAGCTGTAATTTCAGCCTTAGAACCATGTACCAAAGTTTACCTACACAAGATTGGCCTCCTACATATGAATTGTATTTATGATATTAAGGAAATTTTTTTGAACTTTTACCAGCGGCATGGTTTCAAAAACTTCTACCACCTCTAACCAACCTATATATAAAAGCAGTAAAATCAAAGAATGAGATATGATGCATATATTGAAATGAAAACCGTCATAAGGCAGTAATTGTTAGAAATGAAATTTTGATATGGCGGGAAAGAAGGTATCAACATGAAAGGTGAGGCTCACCAAGTTGGTAATATTACTAAACCTCAAACTAAGCCTATTTTACAAATGATATTGAACAAGTTAATAAATTGAAATTAAAGGAGGTGAATGGATGTCCACATGATAATAAACATTCTACTATATCTTATTACTCAGTCAATGAGAAACCTATGCTCATCACTTGCCCTCACAATCTGGCAGCTTTATAACTCAAGTAGCAGTTAAGGTTCAAAAGATTCCAGTCCTAGAAATTTTGGTTAGTGGGTCACCTGTTAATGTCATAATTTCCATAATTATAAAGTGGATCCTGAAGGCTTCAGATGTACCTCTCTATATGAGTATGTGACAGCTTTGTCCACTCTACATTTGAGTTATTGTTATACTCATTTTACCTCTAAAATTTTGATTATTAATAACAAGCTACGCTGTTGCATTGAATAATTCAAGTTACAATCTCTTGCTCAGTACACAATATATAAGAGATCAAGCAGGCATCAATAATTATGCTGAAAGATTTCTTTCTCTTCTAGGAATCATATGCCAATGATTTTTAAACTCCTCATGATAAAACTAAAACTTGAGTTTGCTCATGTCTACTTGAAAAATAAAAAGGGTGGTTAGCCAAGCGGGTAAAACTACTTCCACCTCTAGTACAGGTTTTGAGTTCAAAACATTTAATGGCTAGAAAACATTCTCGGTGTGGTATATTTGTCCCAATGTTGACACACCTCAATTATTTCTTTAATTGAAAAATAAAATTGAATTTACTGGGTAAATTTTCTTGTATGTGGTCTAGAGTCCAACTGCTCCTAAATTAGTAGACGAGTATTTAGGTATGCCACACTATTCACCCAATGCAATGTTGATTCCAATCAAATCTCAAACTATTGTAAACACTCAAGTTAAGTTACTATTCCCAATGTGAAGCTATTAGAATTGGGTACATTAAAACCCTTTGGTAAGGAAAGTGTTAACTTGTCCAGGGATTTGATTCTGCATATACTGTGTCATGGAGCATACTAATAAAAATGAAAAGAACTGAAACTCAGGGTGATTTACCACCCAAAATTTTAGCCAGAATGCCACAGGCACAGCCATCAAAATCGATGTTAAAAATGAGAAAACTTGCCATGAATACCATTCAGGGGTGCTTAGGCCAGAATCATCAACCTTTTTTGTTTTATATAAAAAGCTTAACACCAAAACAGGTTTTTTTTCTAGCTATTTTTTCTAATGTACGTTGAGGAAAATTGAGAACATAAAGTGATATTAGTACCTGTTAGGGATCTCTGCTTATAATCTCACTGTTAGAAAGCACGACTCATGGACAATTGCCATCAAGATAAGCTCATATTGATATTGTAAATTGGCCTACCAGACCTATTTTGCAACTAATTTGTATCCAGACTTATCAGTCAAATTCATTTCTGACTTGTTACACGATTTAATTTTATTGTCACATGAATGCATTTTGTGATGGTGGTAACATTTTGGGTGACTGGCGGGTAGCGCCTAAGGCCAGGCCACATATGGCTGGATCCAGTTGGTGGGAAAGGGATTGACCGCTCGTACCTGTTAGGGACAGATGTGTAATGGACGTAATGGTGGGCTCTCGGAAAGTTTGGGAGTTTCATGCAAATTTTGCTAACTCCTGGCAAACCCCATAAATATTTTTCACCACACAGTGGAGAATAGTTCTGGGAGGGGAACTGCAACCCTCAGGGGGTACGCCATGACCAACCTCTCATCTACCACATAACCAAATCACCCTGGGAGATGAGAGTTATGGGTGCTGGCTTCCACCCCTTTTTTGAGCGGAACAGGATTTTCCCAATTCAAGTGGAGAGGTTTCTGCCTCAGACTTACATTACCCTTCCCTTTAGAAAAGGGTGGAGCACCGCCGCCAGGGATCTGAGATAATGCAATATTCTTCTTGGCCACGAGGAGTTTGATGGCCATGATTGCAGTGATCTTAGGAGGAGGCAAATAGATTCCAGGTGCAATACATGGAATGCTTTCACCAACTTATGACAATTAGCACAATTGTGAGCACTGATCCAGCTATTTTTGTAAGATGGAAAGCTCTTCCAAGCTCCCAGGTACTGAACTGAGTGGCAGGATCAGCGTGGCGCCAAAATCACTTCTACCTCAGACTCAACTGACTCCTTTAAAACTACTGGTTTGGGATTGGCATGTGGGACGCCGGAAAAGAGAGTAGCTGGGAGGCCTAAAAAACCAGATGGTGTTTTCAGTAGGGAGGGGCGCCAAGCGGAATTGGCCTTTACCCAGATTATAAGTAAACTCATGGGGTCTGGACCACTTACATGCGAGCTGCCTGAGTGGGCCTGGATGCACAGGTGGTGGGTATTGAGCAATATCTGAAAACTACCATAAAATTGGGTGCGTGCAGGCGCTTTTGTTTGGTTAATCTCTGATAGTTGGCGATCACTTTGGTAAGGTGCTTGCGGAAAAGGGACTGAGTGGCCCATATTAGCTGAACACGCACTGCCGCCGCGGGAACATTGAAATAAAGACATGGTCCAGGAGAAAAAGTAGGGTTGTATCCCAATGTCGCTTCATAGGTTGAAAACCCCTGGAGGTGTGTGAATCATTATTATAAAGAAAACTGAACTAATGAAAGATTGTCCTCCCATGTATCCTGTGCAGCAGTGGTGTAACACCAGATTTATTGCTTCAGGATTTGATTAACTCACACTGTCTGGCCATCTGATTAGGTGTGATATGCTGTGTAATGGCATGCGTGAATTTTCAGGATGGCCAGAAGGGTCATCCAAAGGCATGTCATGAACTGTGTACCCTATCACTCATGATCTCATAAGGTAAGCTAAGCATAGATAAGATGTGGTGGACGAAAAGATGATTGTTTCCTCGGAGGTGATGTAAGGTAAGCAGGGGATATACAGAGAGACATTATTAAACTGGTCTACAACAACCATTATCGCATTGTGGCCATTTGTGGTAGGGAGCACAACTATGAAGTTGACTGAAACCAACATCCATGGCCCTCAGCATGTTGCAGCGGGTAGAGAGGCTGTTCCACACAGAGTAATTCTATCTTTCCATGCGCAGGTAACACAACTTGCTATCCATGTGGGGATATTCTTTGAGATCCCCAGCCATCTGTATGTACATTCACCAAATCAAGGCACTTTCCATTCAGTGGTGACCAACCGCTGGCGGATCATATGGGCTTGAATCATCTCAGTGTGAAGCTGAGGGGGCACCCACAACCAAAACTGAAACATAATGTCTTCTGCACTCACCATTAATGGGAACACTTATGCACCAGATCTGCAAGCTGAACTGACAACTCCAAGCCAAAAGGCCAAGTCATCTGGTGGACCAAAACTCAAGCGGTTGGGGGGCAGTTAGGTCCAGATTTGCTATGAAATTTTTGATGGGGCGATGGATATAATTTGGTTCAGCGTTAAATATATGCTGAGCTCTTGCTCTTCCGCCTCTGGGACATAAGGCGGGGTTGTGTCTCAGGAATTAAAGAAAATGTTTAACAAGCCTTTACAAATTAGTATAAGATAAATCTGCATATTTCACAGTACGTCTGAGCTTGGTGGTCCGTTTGCAGCGTCACCTCATGTGTGGTCCCCTGCAGGAGGTACTTCCAATGGGTCAGCGCTCACGTTACAGCCGCCAACTCCATGCCATAAATAGCTCAGTTCTGCTCTATGGATTTAAATTTTTAGGAAAAATACGCTACCAGGTGTTCCACTCCCTCATGTTCCTGCAACAAGAATAATCCTAATGCGGCAGAAGGGGTGGCACATGTGATAATGAAGGGTTTGCTGCATCTGCATAATTGAGCACTGGCGGTGACACATATACATGTTTGTACATTCAAGCGCCTGATGACACTCTGAGGTCCAGTGAAAGGAAAGTTCTGCTGATGAGGGGATGAAGAGGTGCAGATAGCTGTGAGAGAGCAGGAGAGAATTTGTTAAAAAAACTATAATCCCAAGAAGCTCCGCAATTTCTTTTGGGTTGACAAGGTAGGCCACTTGATGATGGCCTTGAGTTTACAGGGCGTTATAGCGTAAGTTTCTTTCAATACAGGTTACCCAAAAGGGTAACCTCATTCCAGAAGAACTCGCACTTTGTTGGCTTAACAGATAGTCCTGCCTTGTGCAGAATGGCAAGCTGCCCTCTGATCTATAGCGTGCTGTTCAATGGTTAGGGAGTGTATGAGGATGTCTTCAATGTAAGCAACAGCTCAAGTTGTGCATATTGCCCAACACATCGTCAATCATCTGCTAAAATGTGGCAAGCATTTTATTAAACCCAAAAGTCATTATGAAGAATTGGAATATACCTCACTTGTCTTAATAGCGGAAGTCATTCCTAATCTTCAGTTATCCAAATTTGGGTAAATGCGTTTACTAAATTGAGCTTTAAAAATACTCTCAACTTCTCAATTGCTTGGGCAAATTGTTTGTTCCAGAGGAAGAGGGTAGGGGTTGAGACTGTGACGATGTTTAGTGACCACAATCCACGCAAGGGCGCAGTGTGCCATCAGCCTTTTTTGTGAACACAATGAGGAAAGTGATCATGGGTGTCTTCTTGAAAAGTCACCCCTTCTCAAGCATGGCATTGATCCAAACGTCCAATGCTGTATTTTCTTCCGCCATATGGAGGTATAGTTGACTATTAATGTTGACCACCTCCACTGTAATGCGGAACAGAAGGTCATACTTTGAGTGTGGCAGTAGTTGAGTAGCTTTCTCAATATCAAAATACCCCTATATGACATCAGAGATGTGGGGAATATAGGAGGCAAGCCCACAGATGTAGCGAACGTGGAAATGGCACCTATTTTATGTGCTTTTCCCAGAGCGAGGAGCAAGATCTCACCACCGCCCTGAGCTTTTCCAAACAGTAACATGTTTAAGGCCAGGTTGAAATTCACTTTTTGGAATCTCCACCAAACCACACCAATGATAACAAGAAATATCATGTCAGACATGATTGAGAAAGAATCACAAAACATAAATTGTTCACTCAGAATGGGACCAGGCGACGCACCTTATAGGTTGACTGTACAACAGAAGATGCAGCCACCACCTCTGGGCCTACATCCTAGTCCAATTCCAACTGATGAGTCAACTCCAAACTCATGAAATTTTCTGCCACCACCATGTCTACCAGGGCATCAAATGACAACTGTGTTTCCCCAGATAAATTTCCACTGGTAGCAGGAAATAGATGTGGTTCTGCTTGTGGGGTAGCATTTTTGGTATTTATGAGCTAATGGTGGTAATTAATGGAATGAGAAAAAATCTGCTTTTAATTAGTTGCAGCCAGATCAGGTATTTTCAGAGGACAACATCAAGCAGAAGTGTGGATCCTAAATGTCCTGAAGTATTGGGGACAGGATTGAGCTGGAATCAGCTAACTGAAAGAGGGGTTCAATGCTGGTATGGGAAAACCCATGAAATACCCCGCCTGAAGGGTGAGATGAATAGGTTAGAGTTAAAGGTGGCTCCATTGTGTCAAGGAGCGTTCTGATAAAACGATAAGACCAAACTGGAACTCCAGGTTAGTTACCACCTAAAAACTAAGCCAGAATGTCGCAGGCACAGCCAAACAAAAAGCCGTGTTAAAAATAGGAAACTGGCCATGAATACCATCCATGAGGTGCTTAGATCAGAGATCATTGCATTATTTTATTTTATTTAATCTAATTTTGACCCAAATAGGTGGGTTTTAAAGATTTTTTAAAATTTTAAGATGGGGAGATTGAGAAATTGAGTGACAGCTGTACCTGTCAGGTACCACTGTTTATAAGATATTTGGGAAAATTGTGACTCATTTGCAACTGCCATCAAGAATAAGATCATAATAATCTAGCAAATTGACCCACCAGACCCATTTTTCAACCAACTTGTGTCCAAACTGATCAGCCAAGTTCATTTCAGGCTCATTACTTGAATTTAGCTTTTTTGCACGCATGCATTTTGCAATGGCGGCGACATTTTGGGCGGCTGGCAGGTAATACCCAAATCCAGGCCACATAAGGATGGACCCATTTGGTAGGGAAGGGGTGACAGCCCCCATACCTGTTGGGGATGGGTGTGGCATGGATAAAATGTTGGGCTCTCGGCAGGTTTGGGGTTTTTTGCACTTTTTCGCCACCTCCTGGCAAACCACCTAATTTTTTTCACCAACTCAGTGGAGAATAAAGTTGGGAGGGGAACTGCAACCCTCAGGGGGTATGCCGTGACCAACCTCTCATCCACCACATGACCAAATCACTTTGGGAGATGAGAGGCACAGGTGCTGGCTCTCAACCCCTTTTTTAGTGGAATATGTTTTTCTCCCAATCTAAAAAAGTTCCTTCTATAAATTTACATGCTAGTTCAACTTCAGTTTTGTTAACAAACTTAACGTATACACCAAAGAATGTTGGACTGTTACCACAATTGCTTTCTTTCACCCATTGACTATTAAAAGAGTAAGAGAACTTTTAAGTTTTGGGGTATTAAGATATATAGGTCTTGAGCAGCCTCTTTACTTTGGTCACACCAGCCCTTCCATTGGTCCTAGACTAGCTACTGATCATAGTAAAGAAGTAGAATAGTTATTGGAAAGTATTCTGATCTTTTTTTCAAACTACATATGATTTTAACAAGCTGTCTAGCGTGTTGCACAAGTAGAGACTGGAGATGCATCCCAATTTTTCACTGACCATATCGATTTATTTGAGGTACGCCGACCAGGGGATGGACAGTACTGATCACAACACTCAAAACAACAAAACAAACTACTAACCAGGTGGGAAGCAGAAACTGCTAACCCACCATGGCAGAGGGTGAGGAGGGGTCGGGGGTTGGTTTTAGAAAGACCCACCTCGATCAAGGGATGTTGGTTACAGTACTGGATCAGAGCAGAGAGCCAGGGCGTTGGGGCATCCGCATAGTGGGGGCTGAGGTCAGCATAGTATGAGTTTTCTACTTCCACATCAAGATAATGATGGGAAAGTGTTTCAACAAAAGCTGCGAGGAGAACTTCAGCTTCTTTGCGGGCTTCAGGAAGTTGGGTGAAAAGGGATATACTGTGGTGGGTAATTTTGGCTGAGGGGTTGAATGAAGCAAGCATTGTGACATTCATAACAGCGATTTCAGCATCATTGAATAGTTTTGAGATGTCACTGCATGGAGATTCAGGGAAGTCGTGGGGGAAGAAGATGGTGGGCAGGCCATGCTGGAGCTGAGCCACTGACTGGGCTACCGCGGTGCGTAGTTTTGGGCAATGAGGAGAGGCCACCGCAGCTAAGGCGAGCTGGTGGTCACTTTGGAAGGGGGCTGTATTGGGTAGAGGAGCGAAATGGCGAGGGGTAGGGGTTTCATCGAGTCAAGAAGGAAAAATTCTGCCCAACCATAATCGCCTTGGCAGAGAGGTTGACCTGTATGCTTACTAATGAGGAATTACCTGATTCGTCAGTTTCAGCCAATAGATCCCTTGGATTTTGGTTCACTGGAATAGTGGCGTTTAAATTTGGGTGGGTAGGATTGGACGAATGGGCAGCTGCTTGGGTGTGAATGGTGGTCCAAGCATTGCTCTGATTGGCTGGCGTAGATTTAGGTGGGAGAGCGAGGATGGAGGTTTTGGGGGGGCTGATTTTCCATGTGGGCCCACTGAATGAGATTGGAGGGTAGGAGGGGGCAGCAAAGCGCCCCATACTGAACCTCCAGAGGGGGGCTCAGAAGCCGCAGCAGTGGATTTGGCCTGAGGCCCGCTCTTTTTGCATGGTCGAGGCCAAAGCAGAGGGAACAAATCTGCCTACCATTATTAACCTGAGCCCAAAAGAAATGATCAGGTGCTGCAGCCACACTAGCGCGGGGTGGGATTTGTTTGGCTATGGTAGGGTGGTGTGGTATGATGGTGGCTGTTGCATAAAGAGCAGCAAGGCATTCTGCACCAAATGGAATGGCAAAGATGAGGTTAGCTGAGTGCCATAAGCCATGAGCCCCGCGACCAACTGGTCATACAAAATCTGGGGTGGAAGGTGGGAGGGGAGATTTGCAAAGGATACCACTAGCATGGTGTCTGAAGGGAGGCGAGTACGGGTTGTGGGTATGGGGTTTTTTTTATAAATTAAAGGAGTTTGTGCTGCCGCTTCACCATCCCCCTCAGATTTGAACCCAACGTCAAAGTAGCCCTTAAAAGGGCGGAAGTCTATAAAGCCAGCTGGCGCAAAGGCTGCAGTGGCTAGGTCAATAATTGCCTTATTGGCATATGGGAACAAATGCCCATAGTCCACTCTGAGGCAATAGCGAATGGCAGAGCGAGGGGGGGCGAGAGGATGGGGGCGAGAAGGGTGGATGCGCGCCAGGTGGAGCGCTAAGTCCCATGGGGGGACAAAACGGTTGGAAGCAGTGGGCGGGCTGTTTGAGCTCATCCAAACGCGCTTGCCCGCGGGGTGGAAAACGCTAGGTGGGGGTGCACTGCTGCCCCACACTGGGGTGGCAGGCGGCAGAGCCAAGGACATCAAAGAATAGTTTGTGCAGACGGCTGTGGATAAATAAACTTAAATTTAAAATCGTTAAAAAGTGACTTTGAGCGGTCAAAGAGATTTGCTTTGACCATATCAAAAAATTCGGTTTAAGAAGCTTGAGTGAAGGTTCAACTTAAACAAATTTTATATTCTTAGTTATTGGTTCCATCTCGTAGTCCCTGGGCTTATTTTTTTATTAGTTCAAAAAAAGTTGGGAGTCATGGAGTGATGATGTATTACTGCCGCCTGAATACTGTTACCAAGAAGGATAGTTATACACTTTCTCAGAAGATGAATCTCTATGGTTATTGCTGGCGCCCAATACTTTTCAGCCATGAATCTAGAAAATTTTTATTAATAAATAGAACTGTCATCAGTAGACCGTGCTAAAAGGGCCCTAAACGCCAAAGAAAGATTATTCAAGCCCACAAGTATGCCGCAGGAATTTTTAATTCCACAAATACCTTCCAACGAGCAATGAATGGGATTTTATGTGATCTAAACTTTCCTGCGTTTTAGTCTACCTTTAAAACCTAATTATAACTTCAAAGACGTTCACATCTCGTATAGGTCACCTTCAAGAATTATTCAACTAACTTCAGAAATCATTGCTAATATAAACCATCAAAGTGTTCTTTTTTCAAACTGAGATAGAGTTCTTGGGCATTGGGTATCAAAAAAGAAATTCAACCTTTTCCTGACAAGGATGACACAATTTAGAAAAGTCCTGACCTTATAGTTTTGATGTAAAAAAATTTCAAGCCTGGTTTGATGCTACTGACAGTTTATCCCAAGATTTGCTGAGTTATCAGAACCCTTGGCTTATTTGTTGCAAAAAGGAATACCTTATTTAGTGGAAACCTGCCCAAGAACAAGCATTAAATTCGCACATAACCGCCTTGTGTACTCAGCCAAAATTTAAATCATTCTCGGTTTGATCAGCCTTTTATATTGTTTACTGACGCCTATGATGTCGCAGTTGGAGCAATAATCACTCAACATGATGGGGGTAAGGTAGATCATCCAATCACCTACTATAGTAAGAAACTAGTAAGGGGGAGATAACTAGCATTACAGAGTGAAATGACGGGCGTGCTTTTAGCTATTAAACAGTTACATCCCAATCAATTTGGAACTTGTTTAATTGTAATCACTAATTATGCCTCGTTATGATGGCTACAATAAATGAAGGACTTTGACTGGCGATTAGCACGCTGGGCTCTTCGTTTACAAAATTATGATTTATATATTGAACACTGTGACAGAAATATTCATCAAAAACACAGATAATCTATACAGGATGTCCGTCATGTCTGTGTTTACTCCTGATGAGTATAGATCTCATTATCTTGATGGATGACCAGAAAGATGGGCTCTTGAGACATAAAACATGATAAACTACTTAAGAAGACCAAAACACTCAGATTTGAGAAGTATTGCTCAATAAATTCATCAATTATAAATGAATTCCCTATTTACGTCCCTCTTCTAAAATGGAAGTAATTGTGAAAGGACATAATGTAATTGGTCATGGTGCCTCTAAGAAGACTTATAACATGGCTGAAGACTTGATACTATCAGGATAGGATGTCAGAAACCATCCATGAAGTCCTTGAGGCGTGCCTTATTGCCAGAACCAGGACTGGCCTGGACCTCAATATCAACATCAAATTGTGGCCCCTTCATAACCTTTCCACGTAGTTAGTATAGATACTGGGGCATTTACTAATAATGCTCTATGGCTATAAGTATAGCTATTGACTATATATTATTTAACTAAATGATTGGAAGCCATTTTGGTATCAAACGGTACTGATAAAGCCACGTTGATATTTTTATTCCAACACGTTTTCACCCAGCATGGGTGCCTTATATACTATTATCTGATAATTTTCTCAATTTCATGTTGTCAGTAATTCAGGAGCTAGCTTCACTTTTAAATAATTGTCATCATTTTGTTGCACCTTACAATCCTTAATCTAAAGGAGCAGTTGTTTGTGCTAATGGAACTTCAGTTTCTATCCAGAAAAAGATGACAACCTTGGATCCTCATTATTGGATCCATTGC
Source organism: Massospora cicadina (assembly GCA_022478985.1). Lineage (NCBI taxonomy): Eukaryota > Fungi > Entomophthoromycota > Entomophthoromycetes > Entomophthorales > Entomophthoraceae > Massospora > Massospora cicadina. Next base: position 26,714 of record JAKSZP010009456.1, on the reverse strand, counting down.
TCTTTAGCGCATTGATGGCTTGCAACATAATCTGTCATTGAATTATTAAGATATCTCTATTTTAGGATTTATATGAGAGAACCCAGATTTTCAAGTAGTGTACTACCTTTACTAGACAACTCTATACCACATACCGCTGACTTAACCATGAGAACTCTAATGGATGAGATAATTATGTTATAGGAACATGTTATGGAAGGAATATTACCCACAATACTAAGAAAACCAAAAATTAAATTGCCAGATGACCTGAAATTTCCCATTTGTAATTAGGAGACCTTGTTATGTTATACTATTAATGACCAGGAAGTCACCTAAAAGGTTGACATTATGTGGTCTGGTCCATATCATTTTATACATAAAGTCATATGAATATTTAATCGCCTATTTTGGTCCATGAATTTGTAGTCAATAAAGTTCATGCTCAATTTCTTATGCCTTAATCCCTTTTCACATGACCTTGAGGGGGCATTGTTAAAATAAGGATAATTATGGAGAAGAGTTTGACTTTACTTCCTGAAAAGATTCCCTCAGTGATAAATTAATTAAATAGGGAATCACTTCTAAACCAAAGCCTCATTTGTTGGAATAATCATCTACCATGAGGAGACAGCTTTTGATGTAAATGGACATCTTTCAATCTCCTCTGGGAAGTCATCTTATTAGCACCCCAACAGTTTTTGATGTAGATCCTGTAGGAATGAGCCTAGAAGTCCACTAAATTGAAGACAAACCCAAGTTACTATAAATATTTGAAGCTTTATTTACTATAAACATCACTTATTTTGTCATAAGACCTTTTTGTTAACTTTTTTTAAGTGCTTCCACAATAATCACTTATTAAAAAAATTGTATCTCCTAAACTTTTAGCTTTATTTTTTATTCCTAGGACAGTTGATTACTTTCCCATTGCATTGAGAGAAATAAATTTTGATCATTTGTTTTTTCCCATGTTCTGAGAATGACTTTTGTAGTATTAAGGTTATCTGTATGCTTAAAAAACATCGTGCACCCTATTCATATACATCCATAAGTGAGGTCCATAATATTATAGGCATTAATGCCAACTCGATGATGACCTTGAAGGGCTTAACCAAGAGCTTTTTTAACTTATTCCGTTGTCTAAAGTCGAGGGTTCACATAAACTAACCCTATAGCTGATTTCAAAGATTGGAAGAACTGCTACTTAAGAATTGGTATCTCTTTGCCTTAATTCTCCACCTAAGAGTATTGGCATAGGTGGAAGAAAATAGCCTATTAAGAGTTTCATTAATCTACCCAAATATTGTATGGGTATCATTTATGGATTCATTTTTAAAAAAGTGGAGTATGATTTATTGGCAAAAAAGCCAACGCTCATAAAGTATTTCAAATAGAGATTTACCCAATGACAAATAATAGCTTAGCTTAATAAGAAAAGGTTACAACCAATAAGTACGCTAACAAACTGGAAGTTTTTAATAGCTATAGGCATTTTCAAGGTAAAGGCCAGAGTACCATTTACCCTTTTGACCATTCTAATTGTTACTTGAAGTGATGCAACAATAGTACTCATCATATTCACATTAACTTGTTTTATTTCAGGTGAGTGGTAAAGCTTTTTTTATTATATAATAACTTAAGGACAACCATGCTGTAAGCTTCTTAATGTTAATATCCCAGATTGAGGTTTGCATTAGATAAGTTGTTGATAATACTATTATAATATGGGGGTTAGTAAAAATATTATGAAGACTAATATACTACTAAGTTTTCACACCAAATATATCTTCTCAATATTATTCCTATGAACAGGTACTGACAACCTTCCTTCAGTCCACTTGAAGTTATTTAAACCATCCAGACTACAGAAAAACTATCCCTTCTACTCTAAAATAAGGTTGGTTACTACTGGACAACAAGGGAACCTCTTTCTTCCACTTTTGACGCAAGAGATCTTTAGAACACCAGACAATTAGATTATAAACCACTTAAATTCTTATTAGTAGGACAATAAACAACTGTAATACTATTTAAAAGTATTCATTATATGAGAGTGTTTGTTTTAAAAAAAAGCAAGAGATCTATATAGGGTACTTCAGCGGCCAAAACTTCTGTTTATTCCTGTTGGGATTTTAGTCCATATTCCCAGCCTGCTAGATTACCTGATGTCGCTAAGGGAAAATTTCCTAAAGCAAAGTGAATCTGAAATTAGTTGGCCCAAATTTCAGATGAACTACGTTCAGGGTTATTTAGGATATTCGCCTAATCATATCCATTGGGGATTGATCCAGATAAATACTTAATATTTCATCAGGTGGAGCGGCCAACAAAATAGGGGCATCTGATAGTGATTAACTATCAGGTACACCAATTGGGATCAGTCAGGTTTCATCACTCGCTGATTGGGAATGAATGGCGAGTTGCAAGGCGAGTGATGCCATCTTCAACTAGCAAATCAATTGGTTGATGAAGTGACCTGCCATAATGGGTAAAAAGTCCCATTACCTAAGCAGGTCGCTAGCTAATTATGGTTGAATCGCCTGGATCAAGAGAAAAATGTTAGGGACATGTTTCTGAATCTTTCCATTTGGGGTCTTGAGGAAGTCCAATGATGGAATCCTAGCCAAGATGGGGAAGACCATCGCTGCCAAGACGAGGAAGGGTGATTCAATGCAACAGCTGCCATTTCATCAAATAGTTGTCAATTGAGGGTTAGACGCTGAATCCCCTATAAATTCTTAGGATTTATTACAATAAATTATACAGATATACCCATACAGATATACATTAATTCATTAGAACATTTGTTATTTTTATTGTAGATTTGGTTATAATTAGACTATCAGCATCCAGTGTGAAGTTCCATCTCAAGAATATTATTGCATAAGGTGTCAGACATTCTCCTTTTCAATTAAAGAAAAAGAACGTTGGAGGTATTAGTGCTCCCAAATCTGCTACTATGATTGGCCCATCTCCTGCCCAATCATCAAATAATGTGGTTATCAAAGATATGAGTACCAATGGCGAAAAGACCTTGGCATATTCTCGGTGGAATCCTAACTATCAGAAAATTATGGTTTATCACAAAAATTGGCTAAAAAAGGCAATAACTAATAATAGGATTACACCAACTTCTTGGCCAAAACTTTTAAGGTGTTCAATATCACATGGATCTGAACCTCCGCGAGGTGAGAAGATTTTACCTGTTGATAATTGGGTGTGAATTAGCCTATCATTACCATATGAGTCTGACCACCGCTGAGGTGAGAAGATTTTACTCAATGATGATAGGGTGCAGATTAACCAATCATTACCATATGAGTCTGACCACCGCCGAGGTGAGAAGATATTACTTGATGATGATAGGGCGCCAATTAACCAACTATTATCATTTGAGTTTAACCACCGCTGAGGTGAGAAGATTTTACTCACTGGTGATTGGATACAATACATCAAATCATTATCACATGGGTAGGTCTTGACTCCAAAAAATATTTATCTTCAATATGATAGGTGAAAGCCTATATTTCCTAATTTAGATAGCTCAGCTTTATATTCTTTTGCTTTGAATACCCATGGTACAAAATCTGAACTAGTTTAATATAGGAAAAACTAGTATCAAGATAAGGACCTTCCTTGGGTTGCCCTGCCTAAAAACAATAAAAAACATAGAAATTTCAACAAAGCGTTATTTCATACATTTATTAAAAAAGTAAGATTATCACTTCAAACAAAATATTTGTGGCATCCATTGGTGGATCCCACATAAAGCAATAATTGGTAGACTCTTAGAAGAAGAGTAGAGATCTGAGTGGGGATCTAAAGACAAAGGGAATCACAACTAGGGGATTGCTGCTGACTGTGTGTTGGGCCAAAGGAGACTGTCATCAGAGGATCTTGATGAAGATTGAATGGATAGTATAATAGGAAACAAATCTCTACAAATATGACATATCTAGTATTCAATTGAAAATAATGGCTGAAACATTGGGTCAAATAATAGTTCTAACTCAACTATGGATAATAGTCTTCATACTATTATCATAGCATATAAATTACAAATGAGGTGCATAAGGAAACTGAACCTGTGCAGTAAAAAGGTTACAGGGTTGACAACTGATAATCAACTCCTTAAGTAAATTTTTCAAGGTGGTGCTCACTACAGGGGTAGTTGAGTAGAAGAATATTATAATGTTGCACAAAAAAGATGTTTCCAATTTTGGAAATATGTTACTAAATGAAGTAACAAAGATAGGACTTGAAGAGGATCACATTCAGTGGCGTTCACCCAGCTCATCAGTGGAGCTCCAAGTGAAGAAAAATGAAGATACTCAAGTTCAGGGAAAAGGACTTACAGCCTAGATATGGAACTATTTAGTGCTGCAAGGAAACCAGTTCCACAAGACATCTACTTGAGATGAAGAGTTTCAGAAGAACCAACTTGGGTTGGAATTAAGCCCGCTGTAAATAGTCACAAAAATCAGCAGGGCCAACTTTGGGTTGGAATTGGGCCCAATATAAATAGTCCTAAGAAACAGCAGGATCAACTCAGGTTGAAATTGGATCCACTTTAAATAGTCCTGAAGAGAGAGTGTTTAGATGAGGCATTAGAAAAAATAAGAAGCAATCAATTTGGAGAATTAGATTGCCATACCAATGAATAGATGAAGTTAAAAAGAGGAAATGATTGATCCAAGATAGTGGAGGAAATCATTTGATTTAATAACACTCAATCACATGTCAGAAGTTACTGGAGATGAGATCATCAATTCAGGAGATTTGGATGAAGCTAACAAGTCCAGAACGACCTGTGTAATAAGGCCATGAAGGTTGAAAATTGTTTTCAGGAGAAAAAAACGAGCTGGACAATTGGACGAAACTGTAGGCTGATGAGATACAAAGATCCAAAAGCATCAGTTGCCAAATGAGAGGTGAAATTAGGGCCTTTTGGACGAATTTCCAGTCAGGGTTAAAGGCCTAATTCAGGAGTACTGCCCAAAGTTGGCAGGTATGGCCTATACATGAGAAGACAGCGCTACTGGTCATATAGGGAGAAAGGGTAGTACTAATTGGTAGTATCGTGCCTAAGAGAAAATAATTGCAATGTTCCCAGAGGACCTCTGAACCATTATATGGTTATATCCTTAGATTTTGGTCAAGTCCCAGAAGGGGACCACTGAACCAAATGGTTGGTTAAATATTAAGAGGATAAGATTTTGAACCATGATAACTGGTAGGTTTAAGTACCCAGAACCCAGTTTGGATGAAGAGATAAGAAGGACCTCTGAGCCTTTTTGTAGGTTGCAAGTCCCATTGCAAAAGAAAAATACAAAAAATATATATATAATATTAAATATATCGATTTTATGGTTTATGAGTTTGGACTTAAGAAGCAACAAGAAATCCTGATGGCCAAATGGAGGAATTTCCACACTTGATGAGATGAAATTATTGGCCGGGGTAGCCAGAAGTATCAACCTATTGGTTGATTAAGAGCAACTCGCTGATTTGTCAGAAGGTCAGCAAGAGGAGATGCTCAAATTATTGAAAAGTATCAGAGAAAATTCGCCCAAAAATGACCAGGAAATTGGGATATACATAAATTGAATTACAAGGTCAATAGTGGGAAATCTGCCAATCAGGCCGAATTGAGATGATTCCATAATTTAGGGTCTCTCAATGAAATAGGATTATTGGCTGGGGCAGCCAAAAGCATCAACCTATTGGTTGATAGGGAGCAGTTTGCAGATCTGATGAAAGGACAGAAGGAGGAGGTGCTTGAATTATTCATATGGAATGAAGAGGCCCAGGGTTCCTTCAATGAATTATGCCAGTATCTGATAAATTTGCTGATTCTGAAATATCTGAATTTTGATTGGGAGTTTATCATTTGAACCGATGCTTCATTGACAGCAATTGGTGCCAAACTGAGCCAAGTAGATGAACTTGGGGATGAACATCTGGTGGCATATGTGAGCTGGACACTCTCAGCCACTGAGAGGAATTACACCATGATCAAGCATGAATGCCTTGCAGTCATTTATGCTTGTAAGCATTTTTAGGTATATGTCCATGGAATGCACTTTAAGGTGGTGATGGACCACTCTTTACTGCGTTGGCTGCACAATCTATATGAACCTGAAGGATGACTGGCCCAATGGGCACTTAAGCTTCAGGCTTACTATTATGAGATAGTCCACCAAGTGGGGGCTTCTCATCAGAATGCAGATGGCTTATTGCAGTTACCAATGGTCCAGTTGGTATACCCTTAGGCAGATGAGCTATTCCAGAGAATGGTCAAAGGAAGAATTGAGGACGAGCCTTGAGAAATCCGAGAAGTGCTTCAAAGCTGATGGAAAACACTGAGATCATGGATGGACAAGTATCTAAGATGATAAGTGGAAATGGCTATTATTCCCAAAACCATTGGAAAGAGCAGTAATAGTTCAAGCCACTCATAAGGTTGTTGGCCAGGAGGCCTGAGAAAAACAACTGACCATATTCTCCAGTATTATTACTGGGAATCGATTAACTATGATGTTGCAGATCATCTATCTTGTTGCATGAAATGCCAACTGCATAAACCAATCAAGAATACAACTGGATACTGACTAGTCTGACCTGGATCTTCATGGCATACAATGTCCATCGACATGATGGGACCACTAGCAATGAGCACAGGAGGAGTTAAATAAGTCTTAGTAGTCATCAACCATCTGATGAGATAGGTTGAAATGAAAGCCCTAACCAGAGTTGATGCTACCATTACTGCGAGATTCATCCTGGATCAAGTAAATACTGGCATGGATGTCCACAAGTTATACTGATTGATAATGGGACCAACTTCACATCTCATGTGATCCCGAGGCCAAACAAAATAATGGGGATCTGAGGAGTCATGTCAGTACCATACTGGCCAGAGATGAACGGACTGGTAGAATGGGTCAATGAGATTCTGGCTAAGACACGGAGGAAGCTAGTCGCAGGGAGAACTTCCACGTAAGAAATGTACCTGAGTTTTGTAATGTTCGCCTACAACATCAGTCATCATACAGCGATGGGAAAGATGCCGTTTGAGTTACTTTATGGGAGGAAGGCCACGTTGCCACCAATATTATATTTGGTAGTAGAACTTACGTTGGGATGAGTACTGAACAATACCTAAACTGAATGATGAGTATCCTGATCAATATGCAATTGCAAGCATTCAATACAACCTTGAAAAAAAGGATATGAGTAAAATTGATGGATGATAAGAACTGACCGCCATGAGAAGAATATCTAATAGGAGAAAGAGTCGCCTATTGCGATACACATGGTTTTGGATGAAGAAACAGTTTGGATGCATTATGGTCAGGTCCATTTGAAGTAATCATTAAGATGGTGACTAATGCTTATTCCATCAAGAATCTCTTGGATGGAAGAGTATTAAAATCGAGTCCACACTAAGTATCTAAAGTGTTGGATCAAAGAAAAAAATAAAAGAGCTCCCAAAGGACATATGAACTATTAAGTTGGTCATGTCCTGATGATTATATCAAGTCCAGAAAAGGGCCTCTGAACCAATCTAGATGGTTAAATCCGAAAAAAGGACCTCTGAACCATAGAAAAGTGGTAGGTTTAAGTGCCCAGGATCCAGTTTGGGGGAAAAGATGGACCTCTGAACCGAAAAAGGAAAAGTTCCATAGAAAAAAAAAGAGAATAAAAATAAAAAGACTGATAAAAGATATTGGAAAAAGAATTTTTAAATGTATAGAAAAAAAGCTAATATTTTTTTAAAATTTTTATTTTTATTGATTGTCCTCAGTATGGGGATGATTCCGCCTATGTTGCCTCTTGGGGGAGGGAGGATGGATCATGGTAGGAAGAAATAGCCCATCAAAATTGACATGCGATTGGACGCTTGCAAGGGTGAGACCTACACAAAACCACATTCATTGAGCAGATGCTGAGCCCTTAGAGAATACAACTAGGGGAAGGAAAATTGATATGTTGAAAGAAGCAATTGTGAAACCCCAGAGCGGGGAGGAAAACAGCAATAAAGGAATAGGCAATCAGAAAATAACCCTGAGTAATCCCAATAAGGCACTGGCGCTGGAAGATTTGTCTTGAGTGCCTGCCAATGGGCCTCATCAAGAACACCGGACATGTGCACTGTCAGCGAAGAAGGAATACTTGAAGGGGGTTGTCGAATCATGCCCCTGATTAACGCCATCAATGGAAGACATTGATGAGAAGCTTTAGAGAAGAGGTAGTTGTGTAAAGAGCAGATTTCATCTTACAAACAACGAATACAGGCTTTGCGGAAGCTAAAGCTGAATGACTGATGGAAGCCAGGTGATGCTGGAAGCTTCGTCAACCAACTTCAAAGAGCTTGGCCAGCAAAATGGAGAGCATAAGCATCAGTATCCTGATCCAGAAGATTATCCAGATCAGAGGGATTTAGTGCTAATGTCAACGCCTTGGTAACCTGGGCCCAAAGTTCAGCATAGGAGAACTCAAAATGTATGCTGTTCCCGATTGAAAGCTCAGAAACTAGAACAGTGGGTTGGTAGAATTGCCCGAGTTGGAAGAGAAACTTGGGGAGCAAATATTGCCTGGCCAAGAATGAATGATTCAAAGTGACTGGCATATCCTCCAGAGCATCAGCAAAAGAATCCAAATCCAGGAGGGTTTTGAAGTCCAACTCAGGGATCAACTGCAAGGGAAGAGTCAGCTGAGAGTTGTTCAAAACAATGGCACATCTGGTTTTGGAGGGATTTGTCACCATTTCTGGTAATTTGATGGAAGGACTAGCCCCTTGCGCCAGACTAGGCGTATGAGTCCTGGAAGGACCATAGAAGAGGTTCCGTCAAGCATCCTAACTCATCTGCTGGAAGAGGCGGAGGTCCAAATCTGACAGACTGTTAAGAAGTTGCTGATAGCAGGATTCTGAGTTCAACATATTATATGGACAAGAGGGAGGGATGTCAGACTTATATAGGAGTTGACATTATGCACTCTAAAATCCATTAGGCTCCAATTTTGGGAAATTAATTTCAAAAATCAATGAGATAAGCTTTCTGAGGGAAGAATTAAGAAAAACTTACAGTTAAGAGGTTATGAGCGAAATAATGAGGGTGAATAGAAATAAGTATTTTTAATCAAGCTATGAAACAAGCATCGATGGCAAGAGTCTAATGTCTAGGATGAGGAGAGAATTAGAAATTCAAGGACGCCGGACCAAGAATCCTGAATATGACAGAGGGTTATATACCCTGATGGGGGAAAACTGGATCCCAGGAATAATATTGTCTTGAGTAGATCAATCAGCCAGGCATGACAAGAGGTCGTGGGGACCGTTCTCTGAGTAGGCGGTAGTGAGGAGGAAGAGGAGGAATGCCATATACTGAAGGTCATCTCAAGCAGCATTAAATATTGATGAGTGAACCACGCTTGAACCAATGAAGTATTTGACCAGGTGTCTGAAGTGGTGTTCCCATGCCCCAGTCCTTTTCTCGCTGGAATTCTAGGCAAGAGGGGGATGTGGTGCTCACTACAGGGGGTAGTTGAGTTGTGTTGGGATTATTTGCCCATATTCCCAGCCTGCTAGATTACCTGGTGTCACTAAGGGAAAATTCCCTAAAGTGAAGTGAATCAGAAATTTCTTGGCCCAAATTTTGGAGGAACAACGTTTGGGGGATTTTGGGGTATATGCCTGGTTGTATCCATTGGGGATTGATCCGGATAAAAACTAATATCTCATCAGGTGGAGCGTCTGATGAAATAGGGGCATCTGATAGTGATTAACTATCAGGTGTACTGATTGGGATTAGTTGGGTTTCATCAACAACTGATTGGGAATGAATAGTAAGTTGCAAGGCGAGTGATGCCATCTGCAACTAGCAAAATCAATTGGTTGGTGAAGTGACCTGCCATAATGGGTAATAAGTCCCATTACCTAAGTAGGTTGCTAGCCAAATATGGTTAGTTCTCTTGGATTGAGAGGAAAATGTTAGGGACATGCTTTCCAACTCTTTCCGTTTGAGGTCTCAAGAATGTACAATGACAGAAAACTAGCCAGGATGGGGAAGACCATCGCTGCCAAGACAAGGAAGGGTGATTCAACAGCAACGTCTGCTGTTTCATCAAAGAGGTGTCAACTGAGGGTTAGATGGCCAAATCCCCTATAAATTCCCTAGGATTACTATAATAAGTTATAAAGATATACCCATACAGATATACATTAATACATTAAAACATGATTAGTTTTATTGTAGACTCAGTTTTAGTTAGTCTATCAGCATTCAGTGTGAAGTTCCATCTCAAGAATATAATGCAGAAGGCAATAATAGGTAGACTCTTAGAAGAAGAGTAGAGATCTGAGCGGGGATCTAGAGATGAAGGGAATCACGACTAGGGGATCGCTGCTAACTGTGTGTTGGGCTAAAGGAGACTGTTTTCAAAGGATCTTGATGAAGATCGAGTGGACAGAATTATAGGGAATGAATCCCTACAAATATGACATATCATTTATTTAATTGGAAATATTGGTTGAAGCGTTGGGCCAAATAACAGTTCTAACTCAACTACAGATAATATTCTCCATACTAATATCAGATCATATATTCTTACAACATGAGGTGCACGAGGGAACCAAACCTGTGCAGTAAAAAGGTTACAGGGTTGACAACTGATAATTAACTCCTTGAGTAAATTTTACAGTTCCAAAATGAGAATAGCATTTATTGCTGATGAATTTAACCCTCTACAAAATGCATCATTAATAAAGAATTTATCTGGTCATCCATCCACCTAGTCAGTATCTACTACTGGCTAGAATATGTCTACATGGTGTCACAAAACTATATGACTGGATGACAAGCCACAATTATGACCAACGGATCATTGGAGGAATTCTGCTAAAGAGTCAATGGACAGAATCCGCCGAGGATGTTACAGAGCTTCAAGTACTCAAGCGCCTTAGGATTAGGCGATATTGGGTTATAATGAGTTATTTTCTAATCACTTACAAAATAAGGCGATAAGAATAGTCAAAATTTGCATAAAGATAATTTAGATTGCAATAAATTAGAGTGATAGAGAATGAAGAACAAAAACTGAAACCAGTGAGAATATGGTGGAATGAATAAACTAAGCAAAAGGGTTAGTACCAACTGAGGTCACTGAGATATCAGCGAGATGGGAAGATTGAGGAGGAAGAGGATTTTAAGTTAGTTATAGAGAGTGAAAGCGGACTAATTGATCTGCTGAAATTATTAGATTAAATAAAAGAACTGTTGTTGGGGAAATTGCTCCCTTTTTATTATTATTGTTTATTTATGTGTGTTCCAAGGAACTGACGATCTTCATACTGTCTGTTCTAATTTCTCAGTGGGCATAACCCTGTGCGAAAACCCTTTATCTGATATATAGGATATCACCAAATACACAACAGTGGTGCTCACTACTGGGGCCTCATTGATCAATTACAATATGAAAAAACTTAGTCAAGAGCTATGTCACATTCAGGTTGCTTTGATAAGGAATCTGCACAACATGCTGCCCAGCGTATATGTTAAGCAAAAACTTGCATTGGATGCTGTGCATAATTTATTAGATGAACTTCTCCTGGAAGTTTGCAGTGATAGGCTGCCTCTGTTTGATTGCAAAGAGAATATCTATAAGTTTTTTAGAAGATTTGAGTTTGTGGTTGAAGGAACCTCAGATCAGCGGAGAGCAAAACTGTTGATATCCACCATAGATGTCAGGAGCACTGATTAAGCTATCTGTTACATTTCTTTCAGTTCCGTTACATACCAAGAAGTCAAGGAGATGGTGATGAAGTTGTTTGGCAGAACTGCAAAGATTTTATAGAAGAAGGCTGAGTTCTTGACCATCGGATTCTAGCATAATGAGACCCTCACCACATTTGCTGACTGATTTATGGCAGAAGTTCACATGTTGATTGGGGCAGAGTTTTTATCTGAAGTTGACATATGCATTGCAATGCCTCTATGGTATAGCCATACCTGAGCTTTATAATGTCAAGGCCCTGTTGTTGGAGGATGACGTAGACCTTCTTAAACTTGTTCAGTTCGTACGCCGCCTGCTTTAACTTTCCTCCACCAAATATCAAGCAGATTTACACTATCGCCATTGTTAAACCTGATTATGTGGGAAAATGAACCAGTTAGTGCAGGCTTCACCAGCTTACCCACCGCAGCTCAACGTATGCCCCATAACTTCTGATTGACAACTGGCCACCTACCTCTCCAGCCCTATATATGCTGACCAACAGCAGTCATTCTATCAACTAGGGCTTTAATATGCCGATCATCTTCAGTTAAACTTTACATGTGGGTTAACTTATATTAAGCATTGATGAAGGCCCTATGGGGTAAGTTTTTTCAATTGAAGTCGCCCTGGGCACCTGGGATGATGGTGCCCTAATTGACAGATCCCTTACATACAGTAGGATCAATGCTATCAGGGAAAAGTCAGAGCGGAGTAGAGACAGGACTCTTTTTCTCTGCTATCTCAAAAACAAACACCTCACCCAAATCTGCTGAATTATATGCATCAGAGGCCTCCCAGTATGATGATACATTCTTCTATCGCAGCCAGTTGGGGTATTTAAATGTGTTGACCCAAGCACAAGCCAAAAAAATGGTGGACAAAAGGTCTCTAGAGTGACTGAAGCCTTATGCTTGTCAGATGTTTGACTAAAGTCAATCAGACAAGCTGAACCTGCTTTCAGATGAGCTGTCCCTGAGAGGAGTTGATGTCATCTTCCAAGTGGAAGCTATTGTAACAGGGTATTCTAAAGTCAGTGTGGGTATTATTAGTTTCTAGGGGAAAAGCGATTTGCTGAATATCTACGTAGTAGATAGCTGACATTCATCTTACTTGCAGTGCACTTACTAGACATTGTGGTAGCCAAAACCCAAAACTGAGCTATAATTGAAACAGGTGCTCCCATTAAGATATTCTCAACTAAGTTGGTGGCGAAGTTGACTTTAAAACATGATATAGACCACTAGCTTTTGTATGAAGCCGCTGGAGCCAAAACCACGGTCTCTGAGGGAGCGTACAGTGTGCTTCCCTTGCAGTTTGGATCCATTATTGTTGTGGATCTGGTAGTATTATCAGATAACAATTATTATATGTTGATTGGGACTGCTTATATGTGACACTATGGGGCTGTCGTTGATATGATGGAAGAGTTTTTTGCAATTTTGGGACAGTACATCCCAATTTACTTTACCTCCAGTGAAGTGCCAAAGGGCTCGGTGCATATGGGACAGATTAACCTTACCTACAGTGATGGGGTGATTCTGGTATGCTACCATTTGCTAAAAGGCAAGACTCAGACCTTCCTCATCAAATATATAAATACCAAGGGCTACCGCATAGAGACGCTGGGCCTATCTCCATCCCTTCTGGACACTGAGTAATTATAACACCAAGTTAGAGGTGGAAGTTCCTGCTGGGCTCTATGGGGAGATATTGGGCCTAATCATCAATCGCAGCTTGAGCCCCACATGGCTCCAGCGTCATACTTCTGGGCTATGGGGAGAACTGGGTACAAGTAGCAAAGCTTCATAATGTACCAATATGAATCCACCAGTCCAGATTATAGAATATTTACATTTTCCCAGTTGGAGAAATCACCCAGGTTCACAAGCTTGGGTCTATGGATGAATTTGGTCTTCCCATTGAACTGCACCTTAGCATAATGGCAGTTGTACCGCGTGATAATTTAATGTGGTTAATAGAAGACCAATAGGATTAGCGGAAGTTATTTTCAAAAATACAAGAAGATTAGTGCTATTGATGATCATGATTTAGGGTGTGCTTGGGGGCTGTTCATCAGTTGGACACTGGGGATCATCCCATCATCATATCTCAGCCAATCCACCAATCAAGGGCAGCTGAAGAAGTCATCACTGAGGAGATAAACAAGCTGCAGGAGCAGGGGATGCTCAAACCATCCAAGGATACATGGGCTTCGACTGTTCTGATTATAAAAAAGAAGGATGGCACTAACTGCATAGTAATCAACTACTGGAAGCTCAATAGTACCACCAAAAAAGACTCATACCCTCTGCCACAGATCAATAATGTGCTGAATCAGTTAGGTGGATCTTGCTATTTCTTGGTGATGGACTTGATATCCAGTTATTGGCAATTCGAGTTTCCTGCGGCAGAACAAGAGAAATGCGCCATAATCACATCCAAAGGCCTTTTCCAACTGACTTGTATGCCTCAAGGGCTGTATAATGCCCTAGCTAAGTTCCAACAAGCAATGACACCATTTTGGGTGACCTGAAGCTGTCATACATACTTGTGTACCTTAACAATATCAACGTCTTCTACAGCACGTTCTTTGAGCTCCTCACCCATTTGAAAATGTATTTTGATGACTGTCTGATGCCAATATCACAATCAAGACCTGGAAACATCACTTCTTCGAGGATCAGCTGGAGTATCTCGGTTTTGTGATGGATGTGACTAGGTTAAATCCTTAACTAGCCAAGGTGGAGACTATCAAGAAAATGACTATGCCAACTAGTAAGTGGGACATTCAGGTGCTTTTGGGGATATTAGGTTTTTACCGCCGCTTCATACCCAATTTTAGCTGCATTGAGGGTCACCTGTTTGAGCTACTAAAGAAGGATGCTACGTTCAAATGGACGAAATGGTGCTAATGTATCTTTGATATACTTTGAACAGTGCTAATCAGTGCGCCCATGTTGTGCTACCCTAATACCAATAATGATTTATTGTGCATATGGATTTATCACTTTTCGCCCTTGGGTGGTCCTGTCTCAGAAGGACGATGAGGGAGAGGAGCACCCCATGGCGTATTGCATTCATAGCAAATGCCATAAATGCAATTACACCAAAACAGAGCAGGAGTGCTTAGAGGTGATTTATGCATATAAGAAGTTTTAAGTATACTTTCACGGAGTAAAGTTTAAGGTTATAATGGACCATGCACCGTTGCACTAGGCGCAGAATCTAAGAGAGCTTGAGGGGCGGCTAGCCCAATGGGCTCTTAAGCTGCAGGCTTATGACTTCAAAATCTTTCACCAACCTGGAGCAAAACACCAAAACGCTGATTGCTTATCTACATTTCCAACAATTGCAGTTACTACAGATTTAAGTTAAAGAATGTTTGACAAAATGCTCAGCAGAAACTATGACAATGAATCGCCTCAAGTTATTAAGGTACTAGATAGAAACAGGGCCAATACAATTCAGAAGTACTTGTAATTGTATAAGCTGATAGGTTACACTACCGTGAATATCCCCAGACCTTCCACCTTACAAATAATATTATGAGCGCACACTGAGCATTTGCCATGGTTGAGTCCAAAAGACCCTTGAATTGTTGCTACCACAGTATTAAGAAAATTATGCAATTTGACGTGCTCAAGACATTATCCTGCTACCACCAGTGCCAGGCGGGGAAGCCATTATGCCAAAAGACTTCGTGCCAGTTAGTAAAACCTTGATTTGCTTGGCATAATGTTTCTATTGATGTTGTGGGACCTTTACCAACTGGAGCTAACTGGTCAAAGTATATCCTGGCGGCAATTAACCACTTGACCAGATGGAGCGATGCATGGGCCATTCAGGATCTGGGGGATTGTTACTGTGGCTAAATTTGTAATGTAGTGGATTATTCAGCATCACAGCTGCGCACAGTTTATTCTTACCAACAACGGCACTAATTTTACCTCTCACATCCTTCCTAAGCTCAACGAAATGATGGCCATCAACAGGGTTCTAACAACCCCATATCACTCCGAGTCCAATGGAATGGTCAAACGGGTTAATAAGACTTTGGTGAACATACTACAGAAGTTGTTACAGATAGGCCCTCTGATTGGAGTACCCTCCTATCTACCGCAGTGTTCACCTATAATATTAGCTACTATTATAATAAAGAAAAAAGCCCCATCAAATTGCTTTATGGATGACACACCTCCCTGCCTGCTCTTCTATATGCCTGGTTAGAGGACACCTGTGGAATGGATCCTCAACACTATTTAACCAACCTAACAAATATGCTGATTAAATTACAAACTGAAGTGTACCCGTTCAGCTTAGCCAAGAAAAATAAAAACAGGCTGCTAATAAAGTATGGCAGAGCAGCCTAGCACAGTTAAAGGATGGAGATGTGGTGCTATTCTGATATCAGGATGGTTTTGGCGGAAGCGCAAGTTCATATATTTGGATTGGGGCATTTGAGATAATAGAAAAGATGGGTGTGGATGCCTATACTATCAAGGACCCCATGAGCAGTTGTATCATAAGTTGAGTGCATGCAAAATTCCTTCATCCATATAATCAGCAATAGAGCCTCTCCAAAAAGAAAATAAAAAAACAAAACAAAACAAAGTAAAATTGAAAATGTTAACAATACTATCACTATCATGTGACTTTTAAGCTAAGTTTATTTGGGGTTGCTGCTTGAGGTCTTTCATTTTGCTGTCTTCATCTTTCCGCCTTTTTTCAGTTTCTTGCAGTGTTCCTTTTTCCTTGACCGATGGGACCCTAATTTCTTCTTTTGCCACTTTGAGGGTGCCATCAAAATCAATGGACCCTTCTTGGGTTGAGGGGTGGAGGTGAAGTCTGCTATGGCATGGGCAAGGGTGTTGGAGTCCACTTAGGGATCATTACACTAGCCTGCAGAGGGGAGGCTGGTGCAGTTGATCTGGAAGAGGAGGATGGACTAGGGTTTCAGGGCAAAAGGAGAAGTGGTGAGAGCTTGTATAATTGATTGAGCAAAACCCATCCTTGCCCCACTAGGAGCAAAGCTTACAACTACATGAGTTGATGGTCCTGGGAGATCAATGAGTAAGCAAGCAAAGGAGTCAGAGTCATAAGGGCTGGCGAGCAAGTAGGTGAGTCCCAGCTCGAGGAGAAAATGGTCATCTAGCAGCATGCAATCTATGAGAAATTCCTCCATGCTAGGTACGCCATCAGTAAAGAAGTGGTTGTGGTAAATGCTGCTTGCTGGTCCCACTCAAGGGCTGCCCAGGGCTGCTCTATCCCTGATCCTAAAGTGGTTGCGGGATGAAAAATCAGGTTACCTAGGAGTGCCAAGATGGAGAGAAATTGGGACAGGGCATTGGTGCTAAGGGCAGCGAGCAATGCGGCAACCCCAGATTGAAGGCAAGCTAGTGAGTTGTTGCAGAAGTTCACCCCCAGGGACCAGAAGTGTGTAGGAGCGTGGGGTAAGGACCCCAACCAGCTGGCTATCACCCACTGCATGAATCACAGCATCCGCTGAATGGACAAAACTGCAGGATGTGACTCAGCAGGAGATGGGAGCACTAGACAAATGAAGATATCCGCCAGGAGCAGGCCACTTTGTTTAACGAAGCCCTCAGCTCTGATCCCCTCCCCAGCATAGCTGAGCCACTTTGTACCCAAAGGGGGCGCGCCAGAAAGACAAATGGCTGACGAATTTGGGTAGGAGCTCTTCCTGGACCTGAACAGTTGTGAGGTCTACGTCAGCCTCTTCCTCATCAGCTGGGGAAGGGGGAATTGGGGGAGAGGGATGTGGCTGGGATGGGCTTACTGTGCCGAGCTGTAAGTGAAAGAAGAAGTTGAAGTCACCAACCTGTGGCTGTTGGTGCGAGATGGTTTGCATTGTGTTGAGGAAAAAGGTGTACAGCTTGATATCCAGTCAATGGGGGTAATGTCTCAAATCTATATGTCTGGACGACAAGCCACAATTATGACCAACGGATCATTGGAGAGATTCTGCCAAAGAGCCAATGGGCAGAATCCACCGAGGATGTTTCAGAGCTTCAAGTATTTAAGCGCCTTAGGATGAGGCGATATTAAGTTATAATGGGTTGTTATCAAAGTCTTTATAATAAGGCGATAAGGCAATATCAACATTTGACAAAGATAATTTAGATCGCCTCAAACCAGGGCGATAGAGAATTGAAGAACAACAAGCCAAAACCAATAAGAATATGGCGGAACAAATAAACTAAGCAAAAGGGTCAGTACTGACTGAGGTTGCTGTGATATCAGCAAAATGGGAAGATTGAGTAGGAAGGGGATTTTGAATTAGTTAGAGAGAGTGAGAGCAGACCAGAAGAGATCCAGTTAGATTATTAAATAAATAAGAAAGAAGTGTTGTTGGAGAAAATTCTCCCTTTTTATTATAATTGTTTTTTCACGTGTGCTCCAAGGAACTGATGATCTTCATATCATCCATTCTAATTGCTCAGTTGGCGTAACCCTGTTTGAAAACTATTTGGCAAATATATAGGGTATCACCAAATTCACAACATATGGATTAAAATTAGAGAAAGCATATTCTGATGACTTCATACAACCTCATTGGGATAATCTTATGTTGGGATTTTTGCCCATATTCCCACCCTGCTAGATTACCAGGAATCACTAGGAGATAATTCCCTAAGGCAAAGTGATTTGGAAATTGGTTGGCCCAAATTTCAGAAAAACTATATTTGGGGGATTTTTGTATATCTTCCTGGTTGTATCTGTCAGGGATCAATCTGGATGAATACCTAAGATCTCATCGGGCTGAGTTGCCAACAAAATAGGGACATCTGATAGTGATTAACTATCAGGTCTACCAAGTGTACGGTCAGGTTTCTTCACCAATTGATTGGAAATGAATAGCAAGTTGTGAGGCGAGTGAAGCCGCCAGCAATTAGCAATCAATCAGTTGGTGCGTGACCATCCTTAATTGGTAATAAGTCTCATTACCTAAGCAGGTCGCTAGCCAATTATAGTTAGTTCGCTTGGATTGAGAGGAAAATATTAGGGACACGTTTTCCAACTCTTTATGTCTAGGTCTTGAGGATGTACAATGATGGAATCCTAGCCAGGATGGGGAAGACCATAGCTGCTGAGATGAGGATGGGTGATCCAACGGCAATGATTGCTGCTTCATCAAAGAGGTGTCTACTGAGGGTTGGATGAATTAATCCCCACTATAAATTCCCTAGAGTTTACTTAAAATAAAAAACGGATAATTAAATCATATTACAGATATATTGTTCTAAGTTTTTCATCTGGTATATAGTTCAAGTAGTAAACTATCACCATCTTTCAATTTTGCTATTTTTCAAGGGATAATATTGCTGAGTGCAATAATTGAGAGACTCTTAGAGAAAAGAGTAAAGATTTGACTGGGGATCTAGAGAAGAATGAGGTACAACCGGGGATTGGTGCCAACTGTGTGTTGGACTGAAGAGACTGTCACCAGGGAATCTAAGAAAAGATTGGGTTGGACAGAATGAGGGAACAAATCCCTAGATCACAACATCTCAAGTATTTAATCTGGAGTACTGGATGAGTGTTGGGCCAAGATATAAGAATTCATACTCAACTATAGATAATAGTTGTCATACCTTTATTAACCGATAATCTAATATATCACACAACGCAGACAAAGTGCACAAGAAAACTGAACCTGTGCAGTAAAATGATTATTAGGGTTGATTGCTGATACTAAACTCCCAGTAAAATTTTACAAGTTGGTGTTCACTACAGGGGTAGTTGAGTTGAAGAATTTATAAGAATGTTGTACAAAGATGAGTTACGCAAACTGTGGATGGAATTAGCCACTGTGAATCATTATGCCTAAACTTGGCGGATCACCAGAAATTTTCAGCCTTGTAACAACGAGTCACCAAGGTGGAGGAAGGGAAAGACAATGTTGCAAGTTTTGGGAATGAGTTACTTGAGAAAGTGACTTCATGAAGAAGAAAGAAGGGGACCTTGTTCTAGTACTAAAAAAAAAGAAGGGGACCTTGTTTGAGAGGTCTTATATTTGAAAATGGAGTGAGAAGCGGATCATGTTCATTTGAAAAAATTTAGCGCGGATATAGAGTGACTGATCAAACATGTAGATGAACTTAAAACTCACAAATGTGGTTGTGAGCCAGATATGGCAAGCGATGCTGAAGAAAGAAGTCCTTGCATGGTACTTTGAAAAGTTGAATACCCCAAGGAACATACCACCCGCTTGTGCTGCCATTTTGGAGATGATGCCTGAAGTCACTCCTCAAGTTAGCTGAGTGGCTGAACCAAGAGAATCGGCCAGAGATAACCTGGAGGAAGTTAAGGCAATGCTGAAATTGCCAACGTTCCATCAGGATAACGCCCCAGCATTTTTCTGACTGTTCAATATGACCATGTATAGCTATGGGGATCATCAAAAGGCGTTGACAATCATGAATTGCCTAGCTACTGACTGTCAGAACTTAATGTTACCTCACCTGGAGGGGGACAGCCGGTTGTATGCTGAGGCAAAGGCGGCCATCATGAAAGTGTTTATGAGTCTGACATGCATGTCAAAGCGCAAACAGGAATTTATGGGAACCCAGTCCATAAAGATGAATCTCTAGCAAGCTTCATGGATTGGTTTTACCAGTTGTCGCAGATTATGGTCAGAGCGAAAGTGCTGGATGACTTTGATGCCAGAATACCCTTGCCAGTGGCCCTTTGGCCCTATTGCAATTTGCATCACATGACGTCTTCCATGTTCATGATGGAAATAACTACCTCGCAAATGGTAGATAATTTAAAGATTTAGGGAGTGACATTTGTGCCCTTAAACAGAATCTTAAAATCCAATCCAGTATGCAATCCAGTTACCACGAAGAAAAATGAAGGAGCTAAAGGGATGACCAACTGAACCATGCTGGGGAATAGTCCCAAAGAATTCAGATTGGTGAATAAGAATGAAAAGGTCTGCTACCAATGTGGTGGTAAAGTACATTTTGCCGTGCACTGTAAGAAGCTGAAGGATCAAATCAATGTGGTCCAGGCGAAAGAGTCAGCTGCCACCAAGGAATCGGAAAAAGGGTCTGCAGCCTGGATGGGGAACAGTCTAGAGCTGCAGAAAACCCTGTCCTCCTGAAATCATGACTGAGGAAATTGATATCAGTGATCTGTTCATAGATGATGAAGTACACGATTGGCTGTATCAAGTGGTCAATCTGGATGTAAATGCAATGACCAGAGCTGGGGCAAAGAGAATTGATCCCAAGATAATCAAGAAAGTTGCTCGTCCATACGCCTGACAACTGGTGGACAAGATGCGAACTGCCAAGAATACCAAAGAGATATCTGATGTCTGATTAGATGAGGCCAATATGTCAATCCTTTCAGCGCAATAAAAGAATCATTTCCTGATTTATTGGTGCAAATTATTACACACTCAATTTGGCTAATTATGCCGCTATTCACTCAGAAACACTATATTGCATTACCCTAAGTGTAAATATATAGACATACAAGTGAATTGAGTGTGAGAGAGGGCGATTGAAAACAGTGGAGTACCCATCAATATTTTCTCAACCAAGTTGGTGAAGAGGATGAAGATCTTGCTGGACTTGGAACATAAGAAGGGATATGGGACAGCTAGGCCAAGCACCACCGTCTCCTGTGGAGCATATAGCACTTTTCCACTTTGATTCTGATCTTTGGTGGTATCTGCGCCAGCAATTGTTTTGGCCAACCAAAACTATGACATTATGATAAGAATGAAGTTTCTATGCATGTACAGAGTTAAGTGTAACTTTGAGGATAATACAATGACCATATTGGTTCAGACGTATCATTGGTATATCAGAAGGATGGTAAGCTCCGCTGAATTGGAGAAACAACTTCATCAATATAATATACAATGACGGCATTGAACCCAATTTGGTACCAATTAGTTGGTAGGAAGCGACGCGACGCGAAATTCCAGTAAAAATCCTAGAGAACTGGGGAATTCCACTGAGGATCAAGAATGAGAAGACCATACCGCTAAGATTGCATATGATAGTCAACATGGGGTTGACATTGGAGATACCTGAGCTGTTGTATGGGGAGGTCAGAAGCCCCTGGAAGAAGTCCAGAGTGGCTCTTGGGTGGCTCCTGGGATACTAATGCCAGGCAATGGAGAAATATGAATTCTCCTGGTGAACGTAAGTGAGAAACCATTGAAGATTAGGAAGAATCAGATCATCACATTTGTTCATCTGATCCCAACAGCTGAATTGAGGAAATTCCATGATTCTGGGACTCTCAATGAGATGGGATTACCAGCTGGAGTAACTGAGAGCATCAACTGAATGGTTGATTGAGAGAAACTCGCTAATCTATTGGAAGGCCAGCAAGAGGAGGTGCTCAAACTATTTGAAAAATATTGGGAAGTGTTTGCTTAGGATGGCCATTATCTAAAATGCGCAAGAGATGTGATCCATAAGGTTGATGCTGGGGAAAATTTGTCAATCAGAATGAGACTGATCCAACGATTGAAAGCCGCTGAAGCGGTGTTGGAGTATGAGATCAGCAAACTAGTGAAGCATGGGCTTCTAGTTCTATTGTCAAGTCCCTGGGCGAGTCCGATTCTGATCATGAAGAAAAAGTATGGCTCCAACTGGAGGGTGATTGACTACTGGAAGCTGAATAAAATTTTGAAGAAGGGTACATATCCCCTACCAAGACTTAATGATGCCCTAGATCAATTGGGAGAAGCGAAGTATTTCTCCACGATGGATCTAATCTTAGGATATTGTAGATCAACTTGCCAAAAGAAGATCAGGAAAATTGCACGACTATTAACATGCAGGGGCTAAATCAACTGACGAGGATGCCCCAGGGTCTATGTAATGCGCCAGCAATGTTTCAAAGGGCCATGGACGTGATACTGAGAGACTTGAAGAATTCGTGCATCCTGGTATACCTGGATGATATCAATGTGTTCAGTAGGAAGTTTAATTATCACCTACACCACTTGGAAGAAGTATACAAGTGACTATCCGCAGCTAACCTGAAGATTAAGCTGTGGAAGTGCCACTTCTTCAAAAAAGAGTTAGAAAATCTGGGATTCATAATCAACTCCAGTGGATTGCAGCTGCAAGTCTAAAAGATAGAAGCCATAGAACAGATGGCTGTGCCAAAGAGTGTCTGAGACATCCAAGTGCTCCTTGGGATGGTTGGATACTACAGAAGATTTATTCAGGACTTCTCATGAATAGCCGAGCCCTTATTCCAAATATTGAAGGATCTGAAAAAAGGATTCATATGGAATGAAAAAGACCAGGAATCCTTCAAAGAGCTAAGCCAGAATTTAATGATCCTTTAATTCTTAAATATTTGAATTTTGATTAAATGTTTATTATACAAACTGATGCTTTTTTAACAACAATTGGCAACATACTAAGCCAAGTAGACGAATTTGGGGACGAACATCTGGTGGCATATGTGAGCTGGACACTCTCAGCCACCGAGAGGAACTACACTGCAACTGAGCATAAATACCTTGCAGTCTTATACACATGTAAGCAATTCTGGGTGTACATCCATGGAACGCACTTTAAAGTGGTGATGGACCACTCTTTATTGCATTGGCTTCACAATTTGAGAGAGCCAGAAGGACGACTGGCCTGATGGGCACTTAAGCTACAGGCTTATGATTATGAGATTGTCCACCAAGTGGGGGCTTTTCACCAGAATTTATATGGCTTATCGCGATTACCAATGGTCCAGATGGTATACAGCATGCGAATGAGCTATCCAGAGAATGGTTAACAGAAAGATCAGTTTTGAGCCCCAAGAAATTCAAGGTGCGCTTCAATAAGTGATGGAAAACACCAAGACCATGGATGAACAAGTGTTTAAGTCGATCATTGGGAAACAGTTATTATTCCTGAAGCCATCAGAAAGAGCAGCATTATACAAGCCACTCACAAGGTTGTCAGGCTTGGATGTCTGAGGAAAACAACCAATAATATTTGCCAGTCTACTGGGAATCCATCAACTACAATGTTGCGGATTATCTAGCTTGTTGCGTGGAGTGCCAGCTGCACAATCACATAAGAATACAACTGGATACCAACTGGTCCACTCTGGATTTGCCTAGCATATGGTGTCCATTGATGTGATTGGACCGCTGATGATGAGCATAGGGGGAGTCAAGTACATTATAGTTGCCATCAACCATCTAACAAGATGGGTCAAGATGAAGGCCCTAACAAAAGTAGACGCTACCAGAAACTCGAGGTTCATCCTGGATCAAGTAGTATATTGACATGGATGTCCACAGTTCCTGCTTAGCAATAGTGGGACAAACTTCATGTCTCATGTGATTCCTCGATTGAATGAGATAATGGTGTTCGGAGGAGGCATGTCAGTACCCTACTGGCCATAGACGAATGGACTGGTAGAATGGGTGAATGGAACGCTGGCCATGACGCTGAGGAAGCTGGTCACAAAAAGAACTTCTGCGTGGGAAATGTACCTGAGTTCAGTGATGTTTACCTACAATATAAGTCATCATACAGAAATAAGAACAACGCCGTTTGAGCTATTGTATTTGAGAAATGCCGCGTTGCTGCTAACTTTTATACTTTTTGTTGGAACCAACATTAAGGATGATTGCTGAACAGTACTTGAACTGACTGACAAATATCCTGGTCAATATGCAATTACAAGCCATCTATACTACGTTGAAGAAAAGGATACAAGTGAAATTGATGGATAATAAGAACTTACAGGCCTTAGCAGAATATTGAATAGGTGAAAGAGTAGCCTATTGCAATATGCATGGTTTCAAAAGAAGAAAAAAACTAGATGCGTTGCAGTTGGTTCCGTTTAAAGTTATTGCCAAGATGGTAACTGATGCCTACTACACCAAGGATCTCTTGGATGGAAGAGTTGTGAATCATGTCCATGCTAAGTGTCTGAAGCGATGGATCAATGAAAAAATAGAGTTCCCAAATGACTGATGAACCATTAAGTTGGTCATGTCCTTATGATTAGGTCAAGTTTAAAAAAAAGGACCTCTGAACCAATCTATATGGTTAAGTCCAAAAAGGACCTCTGAACCAAAGAAGACTGGCAGGTTTAAGTACCCAGGACCCAGTTTGGGGGAAAAATATAAAGATAGACTGCTGAACCAAAACAAGGTTAAGTCCCATGGAAAAAAGAAAAATAAATAAAAAAATTGATGGAAAATTTTTTTGGAAAAAAGGTTATAAACTGCATAGAGAAAAACTGATATAAATTTATAATTTTTATTTTTCATAAATTGTCCTCAATATGAAGATGATTTCGCTATATCACCACTTGGGGTGGAAGGATGTATTATGGTAGAAATGAACAGCCTGTCAAAATTAATATATGATCGGATGCTAGTGAGGGCTAAACCTACATGAAACCATGTTCTTTTAGAAGATGCAGAGACCTGCGAGAAAGTGACTAGGGGAAGTGAAATTGAAATGTCAGAAGAAGCCAATAATAAAACCCCGGAGCAGGGAGGAAAGCAACAGTATAAGAAGAGGCAATTGGCAAGTAACCCTGAGTACTCCCAATATGGTACTGGAGCTCAAAGGTTAGTCTTGATTTCCTGATAACGGGCTTCATCATGAACACTGGACATATGGGCTGGCAGTGAACAAGGGATGCTTTATGGGAGTTGCCAAATCATGCCCCCTACTAAAGCCATCAGCAGAAGATACTGATGGGAAGCACCAGCAAAGAGATAGTCATGCGGGGAGCGGATGGCATCCTGCAAGCGATGACTACAGGCTTCTCAGAAGCTGAAGCTAAAAGAGCGGTGAAACCTGGGTGAGGCTGGAAGCTTTGTAACCTAACTTTGAAGAACTTGGGCAGCAAAGTGAAGAGCCTAAGCGGTGGTTTCCTGATCTAGGATGTTATCAAGATCAGAGGGATTCAGCACTAGGGACAAAGCCTCAATGACTTGGGCCTGGAGTTCAGCGTAGGGGAGCTCAAAATGAATCCTGTTACCAATGGTGAGCTCAGTAGCTAAGACAGCTGGTTTGTAATATTGTCCAAGTTAGAAAAGAAACTCAGAAAGCAGGTCTGACCCAGCAAGGAACAAGCAATCAAGAGCAAACAGCATAATTTCCAGAGCATCCATGACGATGGTTGGTGCATCAGCAAAAGGAGCTGAATCCATGAGAGTTTTGAAATCCAACTCTGAAATAGATGACAGAGGAAGAATTGACTGAAAGTTGTTCAAAATGATTGCAAGCCTGGTGTCGCAATTTTGATATGACTGGACAATAGTCTTGGGACAGTTAGGTAGAAATTGCCAAACAAAGTATCAGTTACAAATATTCGATTGCCTTGAGATGAGGCGATATTGGGATATAATGAGTCTTATTGGATATAATGAGTTTATTGGATCGCCTCTATATAAGGCGATAAGGCGATATTGATGTTTAATTAATATGAAGTAAATCGCCTACAAATAGGGCGACAGCAGATTAAGAATAATAAGCCAAAATTGAGGAAAATCAGCGGAATAGAATAACCCAAGCAATGAGAAATAGTATTGCCTGCAGCTGATGTATATAAGCAAATTGGGCGATTGAGAGAAAGAGGTTTTTTAATGCAAAACAAGTGGGACAGCGAAACGTAGCTGTATTTATAAAATAAATAAGATGATTGGTTGGGGCAATTGCTACTTTTAATATTTATTCAAGTGCGTCCAAAGGACCGACTATCTTCACATTGTCTGTCTGTTGTTCAGAGGGCTCAACCTGTGTGAATAGCCTGGAAGATCCTAGCAAAATCTTCCAAATTATAATAGTGGTGCTCACTACAGGGGGCTCATTGACCAACCACCCAACACTCCAGAACCCCCAGTTTCCAACCATGCCTTATTCAGGCCGAGTCATTAGGGAGTTTTCTAGAACCCCATTACAGCTGGATATGAGGAACTCAAAGTT